>CM035416.1:105038784-105283784 GCA_020310875.1 Ceratopteris richardii | reverse complement strand
AGAGAAGCCTCCGATGTAATCAACACTAATGCGCTTAATACAGAGAGATACTGACGACAGTAGAATTTGGGAAGGGGGCAAAAACGAGAACGAGAGAGAGAGAGAGAGAGAGAGAGAGAAAGAAAAAGAACATGGGAAATTGATTTTCTGACAGCAATCTTACCGAAATACCATCTGAATATTGCATTCGAGAAAGCATCACTAATACTATGTGCAAAAACATCGAATGTAATCAATATTTGTGCAACTTTAGAATTCGGGAAGGGAGCAGTTGAAGAGAGAGAGAGAGAGAGAGAGAGAGAGAGAGAGAGAGAGAGAGGAAGTTGTAGTCTCAACGGCTAAGAAAATTACTTACTCAACTGCAACCTGAAAGTTACTTCAAAAATCATAACTAATAGTGTGTGTACAGCTAGAAACAGCAGGGATATCACCTGAGGTAATCTTTGACGAGAGAAATATTGTTTGGGAATAAAATGCTCAAACTAAATCAGCAGTTATGTGTGTTATAGAAACGCCAACGTCCATAAAATTCAGAACAAGAACAGGAAGGGGGGGGAGAGAGAGAGAGAGAGAGAGAGAGAGAGAGAGAGAGAGGGGGGATGAGAGAGATGGAGCGAGAGAGAGTGATGGAATGCAGGAAAATTATACCTCTATAACATCTCCGCAAAGACCACTATATCCGCTTGTATCAATTTCTGTGTGTGTGTGTGTGTGTGAAATTGATACCTGATATCCTCAGAAATCGGATTTCAAGTTGTCTACAGCACGTTAATGATTATCTTTAAATAACTCCCCTTCTTTTCACACATTACTATCTGGAACATTACAAGGCTTATCAAGTAATATATTTTATAGGGGTCCCAAATATTACTTATAAAAAGAATTTTTCAATTTTTATTTTGTAATTGTAAACATATGTTACACAACATAATCATATATGAATGTGCCACTTTTCTCAGATAAGAAAGAGCCTATTCAGATTTATGTGTATGAAGGTTGATTACAAAATCGTTCAGTATCGATCATGAATGCCAAGCTTCAATTTTCATGTTACAAAAGAAAAAAGTATATGAATCTTTAAGAAAATTATGTATGTATGAAAGCATGCCAATAGGCATGTTCATGTAGGAATGCATACATGTATACAAATTTTTATGAGTGTGTATATCAAGAGTTTAAGAGAGTTTAGCAAGATAGCAAGAACTATAAGTAGAAAGGTCATATATATATATATATATATATATATATATATATATATATATATATATATATATATATGATGTGGCATTTCCACTTTAATGTATCAGTATTCTCTTATTTAGGTGGAGACTACTCGGGTACCCACTTTTGTATGGTCCTAGGATTTTATTTTTTTGCTTTGGGTGCTTTTTTTTGTGTGATACCATTATGGTTATTGTGACCTAGGGCTCTTAGAATTCTTTGTTTTCTTGTGTACCTTTGTAATTTGATCCATAAGGATAAATTTTGGAACCTGATTGGTTGATCGTTGATTGATGCTAAGTGTCTTTGGGATCCAAATCTGTTTTACTAAAAATCATGGCTCACTACATTGTAGTATGGCATTTTTGAAGTGAATTTTTTGGTGAGGCTAGTTTCTTGTTGTGAGAACAAGAAGAATCCTTGGATATTATTACATGTTACTTTGACACCTAGATTTGTGTTTGAGGAGTATGAGTGGCCATAAGAGACTTGGGTGATTAGATGGTTTTTCCACTAGAGTGTTGGGCTTTCTGGATTGTTCGGGTCATGTATGTACTTGCCTAGATTTTTGTCCCTCTTGCTAATTTAGAGGTGGTAATTTTGGCCTATGTTTAAGATCAGAGGAAGACTCAAAGAATTTTGGATTTCTTTTGGGTATCAAGCCAATTGGTGAAGAAGAAGTGAAAAGAGGTATGAGTAATTCTTTTCCTTCACATTTTAGATTCAATGTTCCATTGGTGAGATTCAAGCCAACCAAGTAGTCAATGTGTCGATTGTGGCCAATTATGGCCTATTTTATGAGATCATCATCATCACAGACTAAAAATTTAATGCTCACATTGGCCTTGTGCAGATGCATTGGAAGTGTGACTTCACCAATGCATGGGGTTTAAGCACCTCCTAAATGTATAAGGTAGGCTTCAGCTAGTTTCATTTTGGCCTTCAAAGTCTATATGAGAGAATCTAATTACATTAGCTACAACATCCATCTCTATAAGGAATTTCATTATGTGTTTAGAAGAGTTCCCTAATTTATAAGCTATATGAGGTCTTCTATCTTTGGTTGGATTGGCATTATAATGCACTTGACACATGGCCATGGTAATGGCTTCTAACTCAAGGAATGACTCCATCAAGGTTTCTCTATGTCCATTAGTGTGCATATTTTCATATATTTGTTTTAACAATAATTTTTTCTTATGGATATGCTCTAAGACTTCTGCTTAAGCATGTGCTTTCATTCCTTATTCCTCTTATTTTCTATTTCTAGCCACCTCTAGTTGTATTATGACGTCTACAATCAAGGGGCTGTTGGTAGAATTTGACTCTACAACCACTCATATAGCTCGAGAAAACATCATCTTCCAATGTGTCCAATTGGACAGTATATCCTAGGCGATATGCATTGTATCACATAGGATCCATGTCCTCATTTTTGTAGCTTCATCATGTGTTGTTTCAATGTTTAGATAAGCACAAGGTTGCCTTCCTATAATCTCTTATCTTTTATGTGGGCATCAAAATAAGATTTTTTTATCCTTTTTTTATGAGCAAAGATGGGCCCTTAAAGCATGTTTCTTGAGTGCATCGAGTTTATCTACTATGGAATATAACTCATGGCCATTCCACTCATAATTGATTGCTAGTTTGAGAGTCAGTACAAGGAAGTCAATAAAAAAAATTATGTCTGTATACTACCAAATTGTGTAGTGTTTTTGCTTATCCCAATCTTATCGTCCTATATTAATCAGTATTTATGGAATTATGCATAACACTTTATTGGAAGTCTCATCTGGCCATTCACCTATGGATGCTACAGAGCTGATATTTTGTGAACCTCCAAAAATTCTTTCAGTAGAGCCTCAATGACTTTATGGATAATATGAGTACCTCTGTTGCTCATTCTCCCAATTGCCATGCAAAATCTTGTAAATTGCTCAAATAAAAATTCCATATATGATGGCCATTCACTTGTGGATGGTAGAGAGATTATATTTTGTGAACATCCAAACATTCTTTCAGTAGAGCCTCAATGACTTCATGGATAATATGAGTACCTCTATTGCTCATTCTCTCAATTGGCAGGCAAAATCTTGTAAATTTCTCAAATGAAAGTTTCATATTTGATTGAATGTTGAGATCCTTTTGGCTCGTGGTCTAATGGACCAATAAAGTTTATCCGCCATTTTGCAAATGCACATCCTTCCATTATTGGCCTAAGAGGCATCTGATCTTGATTGAACGGATAATTAGCTCTTTGGTAAGTATCATGATTCATACCTACTCACAAATGTTTGATCATCCGTGTGTAAGGTGGTCACCACAAACCAAAAAATAAGATAATCTAAAATATCGAGTCTATAGAAAAATGCTTGCTTGCAACAGTATGTGACTCCAAAAGTCGCAAGTAATCATTTTCTTGAACAAAAAGGTGGAGGAAGTTATCATCACCTCGCTTCTATTGTATATAGCCAATAAGATCATAGTCTCGACTCTCTTCTTATAAAGCTCTTTGTTTTACAACGTTTATATATGTAGGATAAGTACCATAATTTAAAAAGCCCCATATGTTTGTGCTCCATGAGGGCCTGTTGATATATTTAGGTAGTGATCTGTGTGAACACTCTAGGACTGCCAGGGCACTTTTTTCCCTCTTTAGGAGGTTCCCCCCCCCCCTTGTATATACGCCTATTGCCCTAACGGGCTACTTATCTTTGTACACTCTCTAGTAATACATTTAGTATTGTGTGTTGTGCTTCAAGCTTCTTCTTCTTCCTTGTGTTGTTCGCGTGCTTCCCCAGACGTCTAACTCCAACAATTGGTATCAGAGCAGGTCGTCGCTTCATCTAGGGCATCGTCGACACCTCTCCGGTTGCAGTCTCACAATCGCACCAATTTTGGTGAGCATACTCAACATGTTTCCGAGATCAAAACATCTTCGCTACGTGGTGCTGAAATCGCGATCTGAGCTCGTTTCCGCCTCCGAACGCACTATCGCAACACTTGTGCAAGCTATTTCATCTTTTTGTGCCAAAGGTATATATCAGTTTTGGTTCGCCAGTATAAGCGTCTCGAAGTCTACTATAGGTCTAATAGAATTCGTCTGGGTAGTTTTGTTCAACTTTTTGAGATACAGTCTATTTTCTGCATCAAGGTATTTTAGTCACCAACCATGGCTAAAAGCACTGATGTATTCCATATGTTGGCTGTTGAGGATAAGTTGGATGGTACCAACTACCCATGGGCTTATATGATGTGACATGTATTGGTTGCAAAAGGAATGTGGAACATTGTGCAGGGTGTTGAAAAATGTCCTATCACACCTGCAACTATTACAACTGTAGGTACTGAAGCTAATGCAGAAGGTGTCGAGAGGTAGAGATTCCCAACCACATGCATTGATAGCTTTGTCTGTCAAATGTGCCATTATTCCTCACATTCGCTCTTGCAAAACAGCTAAAAATGATTGGGATACACTTACCACATTGTATCAAGCTAAGAATGAGGCTCATGTTGCTTACCTCCGAAAACAGTTGGAGAGTGAGCACATGAATGAAGGTGATTTTATGGACAGTTTTCTAACAAAGATCAAAGACTTGAAGGAAGAATTGATTTTTGCCGATGAGGTTATACGAGATAGCTCACTTGTGCAGACCGTTCTGAATGGTCTTCCTGATTCATATCAAATTTTGCTTCTACTCTTCGGTTGATGATGAAAGGCAATACAAATCCTTGTCTTTTGAGGAATTAGTCTCTGTTTTGTTGCAGGGGGATCAGTCCAGGCAGAACAGGTCCATTATGCATATTGTAGATCAAGCTTTCCTGGCTAGTCAGAAGGGCAAAGGAAAATGGAGCTCTTCAATTAGTAAGCAAAAATATGATAATTCTGCACAATCAAATAGGGAAGAAAAAGATGAAAAGAAAATTGAAAAGCAGAAGTTGTTTTGCAAGTACTATAAAGGAAATGATCATATCATAAAGAGCTGTCCAAAACTGGCTACTAAAGAGGCAAAGAAGAAATGCTAATCTTGTGCAGGAAGAAGAATGGGTGTTTACTATTGTTTGCAGTTTTGACCCATCTTCTCATGAGCAGTGCTTGCCTGCAGTAGACTCAGATGTTTGGTACTTTGACAATGGGGCGACCAAACATATTACCTCGGAGCACAGTTTCTTCTTTTCACTCAAGCCTGCCCCTACAGGGAATACTGTTACATGTGCCAACAACTCCTCTTATCCTGTTATGGGAGTTGGTAAGATCATTTTGACTAATGCTGATGGTAGTTCTTTCCCTTTGTTAGATGCTTTGTTTATGCCAGGGATCAAGAAAAATCTACTATCAGTTTCTACATTAGCCAAGATTGGCTTGGTTGTGAACTTTGTTGATGATAGGTATACAGTTCATGATATATCAAATGGCGACGTGATTATTGCTTCTGGCATTTTATGTCGTGGACTGTATAAGCTCATAGACTATGAAAGATCTGTAAATGATTCAGCATGTGCAGTACATGATTCTCAGGCTATGTCAGATGCAAAGCTTTGGCATGCACGCTTTGGTCATCTGAATTTTGCTAGTTTGCTACACCTTCAGAAATCTGAAATGGTGTCCTCTTTGCCCAAACTTGAGGCACTTGGAAAAAATGTTTGTGAAGGCTGTATTTTGGGCAAAATGCAGCGTCCATCCTTTCGAAATGATGGTTCAGTTTGGGCTACTCATAAATTACAACTTGTACATAGTGATGTTTGTGGTCCTATGCAGACACCTTCTTTTGGGAATGATCTTTACTTCGTGACTTTCATCGATGATTTTTCCAGGCACGCATGGGTATATCCATTGAAGGCAAAGTCCAAAGTGTTCATGTGCTTCAAACAGTTTTTGGTTTTGGCTGAAAATCTATCAACATGTAAAATGGGCATCCTCTGTTCTGATCGAGGGGGGGAATATATGTCTTGTGATTTTAATGCATTTCTGGTTGAACGTGGGATAAAACACCAGTCTACAATGCCATATACACCTCAACAAAATGGAGTTGCTGAACGAAAGAACAGGTCACTCATGGAGATGGCGATGTGTATGGTCAAGAGTCAGGCTTTACCACATAGTTTTTGGCTTGAGGCTGTCATGTGTGCAGCATATGTACTTAACAGGTGTCAGACTAAAGCGCTACACTCTATCACTCCATATGAGGCTTGGCATGATGGCAAGCCATCTGTTGCTCATCTGGGTGTTTTTGGTTGCTTGGCATATGCATTAGTGCCCGAACAACATCACAGAAAATTGGATGATAAAGCAGTAAAATGTATTTTTGTTGGGTATAGTTCTGAAAGTAAAGGCTATCGTATGTATCATCCACACACTAAATGCGTTCTGGTTAGCCGTGATGTTGTTTTTGTGGAAGATGCTATTCAGCCATTGCTTTCATGTACCAAGGAGACATCTGTTAGCTCCAAAGACATGTATGATACTTTGCTGCCTCTTTTAACAGGTGGACAGTCTAGTGCTGTGTTGGAGATAGACGTTTGCGGAAGCACGCGAACAACACAAGGAAGGAGAAGAAGCTTGGAGCACACTATACAATACTAAATGTATTACTAGAGAATGTACAAAGATAAGTAGCCATTAGGATAATATGAGTATATACAAGCTGGGGGAAAAAAACCTCCTAAAGAGGGGAAAAAGTGTCGGCAGTCCTAGTGTGTTCAGACACATCACTACCTAAATATATCAACAAATCCCCCCTGGGAGTGATGTGGTGAACAAGGAGCTGGCACTCATGTATAAGGAAGTGCCAAGCTATGTGGAAATCACTCCATAAAAGGAAGTAAGCCCAAAGCTTTGCGGAAAGCTTCAAACTTCTCCCTAGGTAGAGCCTTCGTGAAAAGGTCTACAATGTTCTCTTGCGTGGGCACATATGCCAAGCTGATCTCCCCAGCAGAGAACCTCTCCCTGACATAGTGATAATGCACCTCAATGTGCTTAGTGAAAGCATGGAACATAGGGTTCCTCGCAACCGCCAATGCGCTCTAACTGTCAGTGAAGATGGTGGTGGCAGAAGACTAACCAACACCAAAATTAGCCATAAGGCGTCTGAGCCACACACACTCAACAGTTGCTATGAAAGCTGCCCTATACTCAGCCTCACAACTGGAAGTGGCCACAGTAGGCTGCTTCTTGCTCAACCAAGATATACATGAGCTACCAAGCATGAAACAAAAGCCACTAGTGGACACACGAGTGTCATAGCAACCAACCCAATCAGAGTAAGAAAAAGCATGAAAATCTGGCGGTAGTGATCCCCCCTTGGGATAAAACAACCCAAGTAGCCGAGTACCACTCAAGTAGCAAAAGATGCACTTAACTGCCTGCCAATGCTTGATTGCTTGGCAATGCATAAACCTGCTCATCTGTGAGACAGCAAACTAAATATCTGGTCGAGTAATGCATAAGTAAATCAAGCATCCAATAGCCTCCTGATAGAGAACAACATCAAATGCATCTCCAGCATCATGAAGACTCAATCATAAACCTGTCTCCATAGGAGTGTCAATAAGCTTACAGCCTTCAAGGCAAAACACTGCAATAATGTGTCAATATATTTCGTTTGACACAAAGCCATTCCACCATCAACTTGCATAAACTGGATGCCCAAATAGTGATGAAAATGCCCCAAATCAGACATCTCAAATGAGGCATGCAAATCAGCCTTAAAATCAGCAGTATGCTTCTCAATAGGACCAATGAGCAGCATGTCATCAACATAGACAACAATGATTAGAAGCACATCATTAGCACGCTTAACATATAAGGTGCTTTCAATTGCATTGTTCTCAAAACCATGTGCAATCAGATAGACATGTATCTTCTCATACCAAGCACGTGGTGCTTGCTTTAAACCATATAATGCCTTCTTTAACCTACACACCTGGTTTTCATGCCCTTTTTGCACAAAGCCACAAGGCTGAAAAACATACACTTCTTCATGCAAGTCACCATTCAGAAACGTTGTTTTAATGTCCAAATGATGTACATTCCAACCATGATGAGTTGCAAGTGCACAGATGCTACGAACTGTAGTAATTTGGCAAGTAGGTGCAAAGGTCTCATCAAAATCAATGCCTCTTTCTTGCGCATAACCCTTTGCAACAAGTCTAGCCTTATACATGTCAACTGTACCATCAGGCTTATGCTTCAGCTTGTATACCCACTTAGTCCCAATGGCCTTCTTGCCAGGAGGCAAGTCACATAAAGACCAAGTACCATTCTTCATTATAGCATCATATTCAGATTGCATAGCAGCCATCCAATTTTCTGAATTTTGTTCATCAAACGAAACAGGCTCATTCTCATCACAAGACTGGATGCAGCGATAGCATAGCAATCTGATGCAAAAGAGGCACTATGAGAGCCTGAACGAGTACGGTATGGTAGAGGTGCATCTAATTTGTTGTCACACAAAGTCTACACCAACCATTTTGGCATAGTTTTTGCGTGCTCAATATCAACTCTCTCATCAACTAGTGCATCATGTAAATCTGCATCAAAATTGGAATGATCTGCATCATCACATGAAACCTACAAAGCTTGAGAAGTTGCCTCATTGGGACCAGCACTAGACTATCCACCTGTAAAAAGAGGCAGCAAAGTATCATACATGTCTTTGGAGCTAGTAGATGTCTCCTTAGTACATGAAAGCAATGGTTGAATAGCATCTTCCACAAAAACAACATCACGGCTAACCAGAATGCGTTTAGTGTGTGGATGATACAGATGATAGCCTTTACTTTCAGAACTGTACCCAACAAAAATACATTTTACCGCTTTATCATCCAATTTTCTACGATGCTGTTTAGGCACTAATGCATATGCCAAACAACCAAAAACATGCAGATGAGCAACAGATGGCTTGCAATCATGCCAAGCCTCATATGGAGTGATAGATTGCAGCGCTTTAGTGGGACACATGTTAAGTACATATGCTACACACATGACAGCCTCAAGCTAGAAACTATGTGGTAAAGTCTGACTCTTGACCATACATCTCACCATCTCCATGAGTGACCTGTTCTTTCGTTCAGCAACTCCATTCTGTTGAGGTGTATACGGCACTGTACACTGGTGTTTTATCCCACGTTTAGCTAGAAATGCATTAAAATCAGAAGACATATATTCCCCCCTCGATCTGAACGGAGGGTGCCCATTTTACATGCTGACAGATTTTCAGCCAAAACCAAAAACTGTTTGAAGGACATGAACACTTTGGACTTCGCCTTCAATGGATATACCCACGCATGCCTGGAAAAATCATCAATGAAAGTCACGAAGTAAAGATAATTTCCAAAAGAAGGTGTCTGCATAGGACCACAAACATCACTATGTACAAGCTACAATTTCTGAGTAGCCCAAACTGAACCATCTTCTGGAAATGAGGAACGCTACATTTTGCCCAAAATACAGCCTTCACAAACATGTTTTCCAGGTGCCTCAAGTTTGGGCAAAGAGGACACCATTTCAGATTTTTGCAGGCGTAGCAAACTAGCAAAATTTAGATGACCAAAGCATGCATGCCAAAGCTTTGCATCTGACATAGCTTGAGAAACATAACACTTCATTTAACTTCACTGAATGATTTAACTTAATCAACAGAATTGACAAAAGACACAGTGTTACACAGAATTTGGCAAACAGTGCTTCGCTTCCGGCTATCACCTAGATGAATAGTCCAGTGGCTACACCTTCTGCTTCACGCGACTCTTTTTATTAATCTCTCAAGGGTTACAACTTTTCGCTATGCCTTTACATCATGCGTGCAACTTTTCAGAATATATATTACAAAAAATATGAGTTCCTTTTTGGTGGCTTACATGTGTTGTGCTCCAAGCTTCTTCTCCTTCCTTGTGCTGTTCGCGCACTTCCACAGACGTCTATCTCCAACAATTGGTATCAGAGAAGGTCATCGCTTCATCTAGGGCACCATCGATACTCCTCCGGTTGCAGTCTCAAAATCGCATAAATTTTGGTGAGCATAGTCAGCGTGTTTTCTTATATCAAAACAGGTTTGTGGTGTGTGTCGAAATCGCGATCTGAGCTCGTTTCAGCCTTCGAACGCACTATCAAAGCGCTTGTGCAGGCTATTTTGTCTTTTTGTGCCAAGGGTATATACCAGTTTTTGTTAGCCAGTATAAGCATCTCAAAGTCTGCTACAGGTCAGCAGAATTCGTGTGGGCAGTTTTGTTCAACTTTTTGAGATAGAGTCAATTTTCTGCATCAAGGTATTTTAGTCACCAGCCATGGCTAAAAGTAGTGATGTATTCCATATGTTGGCTATTGAGGATAAGTTGGATGGTATCAACTACCCGTTATGGGCTTATATGATGCGACATGTATTGGTTGCAAAAGGACTATGGAACATTGTGCAGGGTATTGAAAAATGTCCTATCACACCTGCAACTGTTACAACTGCAGGTACAGAAGCTGAGGTAGAAGGTGTCGAAGATGATGAGAAAATTGGCTGGGATGGCAAAGATTCCCAGGCACATGCATTGATAGATTTGTCTGTCAAACGTGCCATTATTCCTCACATTCATCTTGCAGAACAACTAAGGATGCTTGGGATACACTTACTACATTGTACCAAGCTAGGAATGAGGCTCATGTCGCTTACCTCCGAAAACAATTGGAGAGTGAGCACATGAATGAAGGTGACTCTATGGACAATTTTATAACAAAGATCAAAGACTTGAAGGAACAGTTGATTTCTACTGATGAGGTTATACCAAATAGCTCACTTGTGCAGACCATTCTGAATGGTCTTCCTAATTCATATCAGAGTTTTGCTTCTACTCTTTGGTTAATGATGAAAGGTAATCCAAATGCCTTGTCATTTGAGGAGTTAGTCTTTGTTTTATTGCAGGAAGATCAGCCCAGGTAGAACAAGTCCATTATGCATGTTGCAGATCAAGCTTTCCTGGCTAGTGAGAAGGGCAAAGGAAAATGGAGCTCTTCAACTAGTAAGCAGAAATCTGCAAATGCTGCACATTTGAAGAAGGAAGATAAAGATGAGAAGAAATCAGAAAAGCAGAAATTGTTTTGCAAGTACTGTAAAGGGAATGATCATATCATAAAGAATTGTCCAAAACTGCCTGCTAAAGAGGCAAAGAAGAAAGAGGCTGGAATGGTTGTTGCAGAGGCCTCTACACCAAAAACAGAGTCTGCTAATCTTGTGCAGGAAGAAGAATGGGCATTTACTACTGTCTACAGTTTTGACCCATCTTCTCATGAGCAATGCATGTCTATAGTAGACTCAGATGTTTGGTATTTTGACAGTGGGGCGACCAAACATATTACCTCACAACGTATTTTCTTCTCTTCACTCGAGCTTGCCCCTATAGGGAATACTGTTACATGCACCAACAACTCCTCTTATCCTGTTATGGGAGTTGGTAAGATCATTTTGACTACTGCTGATGGTAGTTCTTTCACTTTGTCAGATGATTTATTTATGTCAGGGATCAAGAAGAACGTGTTATCAGTTTTTGCATTAGCCAAGATTGGCTCGGTTGTGAACTTTGTTGATGATAGGTGTACAGTTAATGATCCGTCAAATGGCGATGTGATTATTGCTTCTGGCATTTTATGTCGTGGGCTGTATAAGCCCATAGACTATGAAAGATCTTTGAAGGATTCGGCAAATTGATTACGTGATAAGTGAAGAAGCTGTACGGTACACTGTCTCATGTGGAAGTGTGTTGAAGAACATATTCGAACCTATACTGAGAAGATTATCCAGATTAACGTGTAGTTCGATGAAGTATTATATTCTTAATCTATAGATTTGGGGAAATACAAACAGGGCCTCTGTTTACAGACCCCTAACCATCCCAAGAACCCAGGACTGGAAATAGATTAAACTGGCAAAAGTTTAACACTGGCGCCATCTGTGGGAAATGGAGTAGTTGTTTGTATATAAGATTAAAGATTGACGAAGAACTCTTTGATATATGCCTGTAACATGTTCCGACGAATCATACCCCAAATACTGCAGAGATCAACATCCCTGGGCAGTTCCAAACCTATTAGGAACACCCCCTGGTGGTAGAAGTATAGGACAATTAAGTCCAGTTGCAGCCAACAGCAATTCCGGTGGTAGTTCGGTAGCACACGGTGAGATTCCGGTGTGAGTCCGGTACCTTTTGAAGAAAGTATGGTGATTTTTGGTTGTACAGAGGTGTAGTGTGGAGACAGTTCCGCATTATTTGGTCAGAATTTGGTCCCTTTTGGTGACAGGTTCACGTTATCCGGTGAGAACGTTTTCGGTGACAGTGTAGTTTGGTCCAGTGAGAATTCGGCGATTTTCGGTGTGAGTTCGGTATTACCTGGTAACAATTCGAAGCTTTTTGGTGAAACTGCGGTGCTGTTCAGTGGACACCTATTGCGTTCACCATTTTTTTGGTGCACGTCTAGCTAATTTTGACACTAAAGTTGAGGAAGGGCTGATAGATTTGGAGTTAAGCAATTGGTTCAATGACATGTTAGGACCGGAAAGTGAGCCGGTTGACCATACAGTCCAGGAAGATCAAGAGATACCTCCTCAAAATTCAGGTAACAACAACGCTAACAACAACAGCACCATGAGTAGCTCACAGCAACAACAACAAACACCGCCGCAACCGCAACCACAACATCAGTAGCAACAGGTTATCCCACCGCACCCAGTACCAATAGGGGTCACATACACCAAATTTTGAGGTTTTCCGAGGGATGATCCCGATGCGCATGTGCAGACCTTTGAGATTAATTATGCAGTTCTGAATCACCCAGCAGACCTTGCGTATAAAGCTATTGTGTTCCAGTCGACTCTTGTTAATAAAGCTGCACGATGGATCACCGAATATGATTTGAACCACTTCTGGCAGTATGATGCCACGTTATTTCGGACTCATTTACGATAGTTGCCATTCGCGCATGCTAATTTACCAGACAACGTTATTAGGTAGTGGTTCATCAATGGATTAAAGCTCCAATTAAAGTAGATTATGATCATACGGTGTGTGGGTGGAATGACTTTGAATGCCGTAATTGCTATGGCATTACAATTAGGAAACAAAGTGGGTGGATTCACCGAAGACCTAGAGTGGCTGAAAGCATCCAAGAAATCCAACGAGGATCCTTTGAAACAGATATACTGTACCAAATGCAAAAATCGAGGGCACAGAAGCTCAACATGCGTGTTGAATCAACTGTATTGTGCCATTTGCCACACAACAGACCACACTACAGAGACTTGCCCGTACAATGCCAAGGTATAGAACAGAGCAGCTGTTAATGCCATTATTCAGGAACAAGGGCAACTGGCCAGCCATTATGTCCCACCATAGATGAGGAATACCCAGTACCAGGGTTACAAGAATTATCGAGGAGGACGGTCAAATAATTTTGGACAAGCCCGGTGGAATGCAGGTCCATTAGGAGAAGGTACATCTCCCCCACCCCCTAAATGTCATTTTTATGGTGAAATCGGGCATATCCGCAGATTTTGTAAAGATGCCCCTGAGTATGACAAAAAGAAAAAAGAACGACAACATCCGATGGCAAATATGGTGTACATATCAGCCGTGGATACGCAAGCAGTAGTGGTGCAAACACGTTCGGGCAAGCAATTACAGCCAGCTGCGGAGATCTTTGAACCAGAAATTTGTGAACAACAGAAGGCGTTCACAAAGGCAAGCAAGTGGGCTACGCATGAATAATCTATATTTTTTGAACCAGTTCCGGTGACGCAACAAACATTATCGCTGGGAGTATCCGAATGACAAAATGTGACTTCCACAGTACCGGAATCCATACCGGAGACCGTACCGGAAACAACCAAAACTAATTCGGTCTGGGATGTTCTGTCTAAGGCATCGATTACACTACCATTGGGATAACTATTGGCTTTGGTCCCTGGAGTACATCAACAGTTTCAGCAGCAGGTCAGTCCAGGATCCTAGAGTGCTCCTGCAACAGCTACAATCCAACTAGAATTGGACCCAATGGTGTGTAAGAAAATAACACCACAGCGGAATAGACCTATAGACAGAGTTGAGAGAAAAACGCACACAAAGATAGACGGAGACTGAGAGATAGAGAACTCAAATTCTCAGATTGCCGAGCGTAATGTAGTTACAATGATGGTGCTGTCCACCCGTGCGCTCCCACTGTGGAGCTTAGATGGCGATCTAGACAGACTCTAGATGAAGGGCTTACTAGTGCGCAATGCTATGTAAACCTCAACATGGGCCGTGCTTATATAGCTTTTACAAGGTGGTTTGGCATAGATAAACGTAGTCGGGAGATACAAAATAGTCGGTAAAATATATGATCCGACAATATCTCCACGACCGGAAGTCCTACCGTCTTGGCCCTACAGGCCGGGGGATAGGCCCCCTGGACCCCGCAGAAGGGGGCAAGCCCCCCTCTGCACTCCCCCCATTAAGGTTCTATGGGGAAACCGCACGACGCCACAGGGCCTTTATTTTCACCTTAAATGGCAACCCAATGGCTTGGAATTTTATGCCCTACCTAACCTAATGGCTAGGCTCACAAAGATCATCTTCAACCATCAACGGTCACACATAGACCTCATCTAACTTGGAAGTTAGGGTTCCACAAATGTCCGGGCTCTCATAATGGCTTCTCCTCATAATGGGGGCCTTACAACTTAGAGCACCATGGATCATTTGTGGTCACATGAGGGTGGAGTATTGAGCATATCTAACACCCCCCCTCAATGTCCACCCGATGGTGAACTACCTCCTTGGTCCAATCCCAAGCTTTGGAAAATGTCAAAGAAGTTGCTCTCTCCCAAGAGCCTTGGTGAAGATGTCTGCTCCATTTTCTTCAGTAGGGCAATAGGTTATCTCCACGAGCCCGTCCTCAATCAACTCACGCACATAATGATACTGGATTTCTATGTGCTTGGTACGTGCATGGAAAACAGGATTTTTGGCGATGGCCATGCAACTTTGGTTGTCACACTTCAACTCTGTAGCCTCCTTTCCTTGTATTCCTATGTGCCATAGGATCCTCCTCAACCATACTGCTTCACATGCTGCAACGCATGCAGCTTTGTACTCAGCTTCAGTAGAAGATAATGCTACAGTCGGTTGCTTCTTACTGATCCAAGAGAAAATCCCTGATCCTAAAGAAAAGCAATATCCAGAAACTGATTTTCTGGTATCAATATCTCCTGCCCAATCTGAGTCACAATATCCGACTAGAGATGATCCTTCTTCATAAAGAATACCATAATCAGTGGTTCCTTTCACATACCTGAGTATCCGCATGCTTGCCTTCCAACGAGTTTGGCAAGGCTTATTAGAGAACCTGCTTACTACTCCAACAACATAAGAGATGTCTGGTCTGTTGTTGCTCTAGCACAATGGTGAGAACCACGTTAAGAAGCTCCACCTCCTTAATGTCAATCCGCGGAAGAGATAGGAGTGATATGAAGATCGTGAATATGAGATGAAGTGAGAGTGAAGGTGAGAAGCATAGAGATGCACACACACATACACACACACAACGAAGAGACAAGCAAGACACAATGGAAGGTAGGAAATCAACTCTATTACTCAAGAACACTCTTACAAGCTCAAAATAGCCCTAAGCTCTTCTCTACTCAAACAAGCTAACCTCAAAAATGAGCTCTCTAGCTCTTTTTATAGATTCTAGACTAGTTTTGATCGGTTTCACATCTAGTGACCGGCATAGTTAAAAAATAGGTCCTATGCGCTATTTGAGAGGGTAAACGGTGTCTAAATATAACCAAAATTGGTACGCTCATTCTACCTAAGCTCCTCAAGCTCAAGGACTCCTCGGCTTGCACAAAATGGAGCTATGAATTACAAAAAGGGTTTTTTCTAGGTTACATATGTTACAATAGTGATGAAAATCACTGTTGGAGGTTTTGAAGAATATTTATAAAACATAAATCTTTGAAAAATTGATTCGACCGACTCCCTGCTCTGTCTTTACATGCTTTCGCGTCTTCTGTGTCTCTAGCTACTGCCAACTCCCCCCTCTCTCTCGCTTCTGTGGTCCTCGACAGAACCTTGTTGTGCGGTCTGTCGGATGTAATTCTGGAGTAGTTCCTGAGCGAGGGTGTGTTCTGATATTCGAATGCCTCGGGCCAAATCTGCCTCAAGTTTCTCCCAATCAATGGGTTGTGGTTCATCTGATGGCGGGAGTCGATAATGCGTGGAATAGACCAGCTGTTGAGAGGCAAATAGTTGCAAGAGGTGTGTAGGCCTGCTGATGAACACTTCCGAATGGTATTCCCAGAATCCGGTTGTGAACATTTCTTCGAAGGTTTGCTTGTAGCACGCCGGTAAGTATTTGATTCTGCAATGCCAGGCGTAACACACCCGGAGCGATGGCGTTGTACTCATATCATAGGCAAGGTCTAGATTACCATGCTCAAATCCCGGGGTGTTTACATGTGGTGCCTTGACGTGTCGGAAGACTTTGAAAACCATTTGCATCATGTCAAAGATCTTGACAGTCATGTGGGCTGCTATATCATCCATATGTTTCAAGCGAGGGAGCCAGTGATAAATTGTGGCCATCATGTAGCTGATTATAGGTGGTCCAGTAGGTGGCCTAAAGTATGGGTAGTTTAACCAGTCCTGGCATTGTTTGTTGTTCTGTATTTTAATAGGGAATGCCTTCCAGGAGCGGCGACGTGGCACTGGTCCCCAACATGGGTTGTATTTTAAGTGTAGTGGAGCCTTAACCCAAGTACTCATCATTCCAGGATACACTTGTAATAAATCCTTGCGCCACTCTGGTTGATAGATTTCTCCTTGTTGCACATCTAATGGCAAATCTTCCGGCTCAAATTGAGTTGCGTGGGAGGGCTTTTTGCCTGTTTCTTTCTCTATGGCTAACTGATATTCTTCCATAAACATGAAATACGGTTTATACTGTAGCTCATGCCCAGAGATGTATCTGCGAGGGGCCAAGTGAGCAAAGTAGGGGGACTGTAAAATGCATTCTTCAATCATTGCCATGGCATGTAACTACGCCTCTACCCTTGCTGAGTGGGTTGTCCCAAGTTCCTCAATCGTCTTCAGCCACGCGGGAGTTGGAAGTTCGAAAGTCGTCTGGCCTTCAGCCGTGACGCGTTCGCCTGGGATGGGTTGGGGCTCATAGGCTTCTTCAAAAGTTTCCTCCACCGGAATAGTGACTGTTTCTTCCTCCGCTGGTAGGTCCGGTGGGGAGTCTGGCCTTGGGGGTGATTCATATACTTCTATCCGTGATTGAAGAGTAGATACCTGGGCCCGTAATGCGTTGAGTTCCTCTAGGATGTCAGGAGATGGGTTCGTAGGAGCTGGTAGTCCTTGCTGTATTGGTGCTCTGAGTTGGAGTAATTTATGATTTCTTTCAGCTTTTGATATTCTTCATTCATGATGTCGTACTCATCTAACAATCTGACATGATCATCTAACAACATTTTCATTGATTCTGAGGGCACGGCCTTAAAGCGACTAGGGCTTAATGGTTGGTCAAGTTGATCAAGGGCAGCTTCTAAATTTTCTCTGTTCTGCTCTTGTAAGCGCTGGTTTTCTTCTTTTGCTGCTGCCAAGTGTCGTCTGAGTAAGCCCATGTTCCGTGTAAGCGTTGCATTGCGAATTGTCTGGGCCCTTAACAAATTATCTAGATCAGCAGTGGTCTTTGGTTTTCTCTTCACTTTCTAGTTCTAGTTTATGATATGCCTCTCGTAGTTCTTGGTAGCGAGTATTCAATGAGGCATTCTCGATCGACAATGAATTAAGCTGTGACTGTAAGTCGTTGGTTGTCCTCTGTAGCGTCTGATAATTATTTCCAAGAGATGTGAACTCATTTCTTACTTGAGTCATGCATGTGAATATCTGTCGGAATGCAGTATCTACAGTGGGTGATAATATTAACGATGTGCTAAGCGAAGATGCAGTAGGTATAGATGCAAAGGGAATGGGGAATGGGGGTGGGAAAGTGGATGTTGTGGTGATTGTGGAAAATTGTGGTGTGCTTAAATATTGTGGTGCCCCAAATGAAGTGAGTGGAGGTGCAGTGGGTGGTGATATATCCATATCGCTGGATGTGGTGTCGAGTGCAGTGACTATGAATAGTGGTGTGATCGTGGGTACGTGTGGGTGTAAATATAGGATTTACAAAGGTTGAAGAGTAATTTACAGAGGGGTTGTCTTGGACGGCTTGGTGGAAAGGGGAAAGAGGAGTTATGGGGGGTCAGGGAGGTGAGACTGGGGAGAAGGTTAATGGAGGTGGGAATGGGAAAAGGGGTCTTGGAGGTCTGGGGAAGGACGGAAAGGATGGAGGGAAAATTGGATTGGATAGAAAGGTGGGTGTGCTAGGGGGTAGACTAGGTTGAGTGGGTGCGGGAATTGTGGGATGAATGGGAGTAAGGACGACTTCTGCTACTCTGCCGGAGAAGGAGGATGTTGTTATGGGAGAAGGAGGGTATATGGGGGAGGTTGGATGGATGGGAGGTGAAGGAGGAGCGGTTGGGGTGGTAGGTACTTCAACAACTGTGGTGGTATGTACAGCAGTAGTACGGGGTGGGGAGTCGATGATAATGGTGTCTTCTGCCAATGAGCCTTCAGGGATGAGGCGCCCTTCTCATGCCTATTCTGAAGATTGACCGCCGGTGGGTACCCGAATGTATTCACCAGGTTTGGTTAATAGACAGATTCTACGAGGGTCATATTGCGGTAACGATTTCCTCTGCAAATATCGTAAGGCTTCTGTGGGTCCCACTAATTTGACAAGTTCTCAAAAGCCTCTGATGTATACTTCTTCGAATCCACCTGAGACAAGTTCCTGTTCTATGAGTGCTTGACTCTCCTCCTCAGCCAATTGCTTGCGTGCCCAAACTTTTTCCATCATACGATACAACTTTTTGATGGCCAACGTATAAGCTGTTGCTTCAAAGGTTTCATCTTCATGCGTACTGGTATCTCCCTGGGTGTCGGTGTGTTGTCCTTGTTCATTTGTCTGTCCATGCTCTTGGGATTCGTGAGTGCCCTGGCTGGCTTCGTCATCGCCTTCATCTTCATCGGTTTCTGTTCTTTCGTCCTCAGAACTAAATACTACTTGTCCTTGTGATTGGTCTCGGGGCGTGGTCGGGTAGCTTGGCCGTTCATATTCCTGAGAGAAAATCTGGCCTTCTGAAAACTGAAATTCATTGGAGAAAGCATCTTGCATTTCAAAATCAAACGTTGTATCTACGGGTTCCGCTTCCAAGTTAGGTATCGGAAAAGAAAAAGCTTTCGCACCAATAGTGGTGGGAACTTCTGCTGTAGTGGTGGTCGGTTCCTAAACTGATGTTGCCTGTGAGGTAACTACACTGGTAGTGCCTTCCGTTACAACTGGTCTTGATAATCGTATGCGAATAGGTTGTACCGTTGGAATGGCTTCTGTCAAAGACTGCTCTGGAGAGGGTTGTGGTGAGGGTGATTCTAGCACCTGAAGGCAGGGGATAGTTCCTCTCATTCGCTTTCCTGCTCTTCCTTTGCTGGCCTTCCTAGCTTTCTTTGTTGTTCCCTTGAATGCTTTCAGCTCCTCACTTGTCATTGCTCGCTCGATAGGTAAATCGTAGGCCAAACACATATATACGATGCGCGTGAGAGCGCAACATCCATTGATGACCTTCTTTCTTTCCCATCTGTGTTGTGCTAAGTAGAGCTGATCAATGATCCAACTTGCTAGATCAACTGTCTGGGGTCCAGTACATGCTAAATACAAACCAAAGCATATGCGCTTGTGAGGCATTGTGAATCTATCCTGAGCGGGGAAAGCAAAATGCTGCATACATATCCGTAGTGGTTTTGAAAGGTCAGGTGTGATCGCCAAAATCTCTTCCCATTTAGTAACTTCTCCACGTTTCATTGGCTCTGGGACCAGCCTTTCTCATTCTGTTGGAGTGTGGGTTCCATGAATCTTGATGGCAGCTCGAATCAAATCTTTAGAAAGATAAAATCTTTTATATGGTGGATCGTTCACTAAGGATGGCAAAATAAAAGTGCCGGGCAGATCCTTGTTCTCAGGAGCTGTCAAAGTGGTGACTAAGTAATAGCATCTGTAGAAGTCTGGTTTAGGCAAAGGGTCACTGAAATACTCTATGAAGCCGGCTCTTGCCCAAACATGCGTTAAGTCTTGTGTGTTCTGTAGTCCTTTGAACTCTCTTGAGAAAAACTGATATTTGCCCCAGGTACGGTCGTCAAAAGTCAAATTAGCCTCAAATATAAAATCAGCATCCACCAATGATCCTGCTAGCCCTTGAAACCAGTGAGAATTGTAATGAATCTTCTCAGTATAACCCCTAGGGGGATCGTCAATTGGCATGGGCCTTGGAAATCCTTGAAACTCTGGTAGTTGAGCCGTAGGATGGGGCTTCACTAGTAGTTCTCCAATATTGGCCATTGGTGCACTGGGGCCAGCTTCCAATGGCCCTTCTGCCTGCATGATGTATGATGCGGGTGCGTAGAAGATCTGCTACAAAAGATTAGCACATTAGTATGGAAATTAATCATGATCCCATGAAAGTGAGAACCGTAATCCCTTTCCATAGCCGATGTGTAACCCGTGTAGCCAAGTGTTGTGATGTGATTGATGCAATGCTTCTTGCAGAACTAGTGCAGATCTCTGGACACCTATATGTTTTCAGATATTGCATGCAATGCTTTGATGAGATGTTATTACAAGCTTTGTTGGGTTATAGGGTGTGGATTCGTACAACGTTCAAATGTAAGCGATTTATTACAAGGATGGAGATTAGTTGGGGTGGGAGTAATGTTAGATAATGGGATAAAAAAAGACGGCTGGATACGTTTCGGTATCCACTTCCTAAGAGTTTGTGTGCGGGTGACAGGCTTCTGTTGAGGGACAAAAGATGAGATCGGATTTGGTGATGTTGAAAGGTGAAGAGATTTCTGAGGGGTATATATTACATGGCTTGAGGGTTGAGCTATAATACACTGTTTGGGTACCCAAATCTGCGTGGGTGTGGGTCGGTTTGTAAGGTACTTCTTGGCGATCCAAATTTGTCGAGTGTTCGTACTCGTAGAAGAAGGTCGAGTAGACTTTGAATACTGACTCTGCTTCTGCCTTGACTTCTTCGTATCAATGTCTGCGTTGTTGAAATCTGTCGGTGCTTTCTGTCCTTTTGGCACCCATATTTGTCTCGTGTCGCTTGCTTTATGATACTGATACTCCTGCTTTCTTTCTTGTGTCATCGAATATTGTCGTCGGTCTGTGTTCCTTCATCGTGGTTGACTCCTTTGTGGTTGAGGTTGAGAGGTCGGAGGGACACTCTGCTTTGGAAAAGAAGGGAGGTCCAACACTTGCAAAACCTGCCCATTAGGAGGTGCTCCATTTTGTACTTTTAATCTAGGCCAGTCCGCAGTAAGTGTGGAAGGATGGGCACCGTAGGGTGTTTTGCCCATGTGGACGCTGATGAAGTCCACCTGACCGCTGATGGTGTCCATTTGACCAAGCGGTTGGGTGGTTGTCCCTTCTAGTTTCCAGGAAGACCAAGGGAAAATCTCCTGACATCCTTCTAATTGACAATTGTCCCTTGCCAAGCCCCCGTAGGTTGGTGTAGACATAACTTGACTCATCTGACCAAAGATCTTCCGGCCTTCCGTCGCATGTTGTTCATAGGGTCTAGGGTTACGTACTTCAGGCGGAGGTTTGTTAGGGAAGTCAAGCGGTATCACTCGCTTCTGATCTAAGGTTCCAATCTCTAAGGAGCCTCGTCTAAGATTTAGGTCCACTGAGTGATCGTATAGCCAATCTTGGCCAAGGATTAGGGGTTCTATCAGGTCATCATCATGGCACACTAGTAGTTTCACTGTCAAGGTCACTTCGTTTATGAGGATAGGAAGGTCCACCTCAGCCATGCAAGGGGTTTCCATGCCTCCTAGCCCTATGAGGTATGCCTCAATTGGCCGCATTTCTATTCTTGAGTCCTTATAGTGGGACCATCTAATCGCACTAGTCGCAGCACCTGAATCAATTAAAGCCCTGAGCTCTTGGCAAGGGTTTCTGTGCTCTAGCCTGACTGTAATGAATGGTCTCCTGTCCACTATGCTTGACACATGGCCATGGGGTATCTGGGTGATGTTTCTAGATGGTTATAATGTTCCCTCCCTAGTCCTTGTCTTCTTAACTTCATGCGCTTAATGCGTTCTATAGCTTCTGCCTGAGCTTCAGCTCGTATTCTATTTTCTTCCTCCTTGCGCTTCTTTGCCAACGTGAGTCGTCTAAGCATATCCTCAGTAAGAGGTTCCTGATATAACTTGACTCTACAGCCACTAATGTAATTAGGCATTATGTCTCCTTCTAAGGTGGCTAATTGTACTACTTCACTTGTTGAGAGTCTGTTAATGATCATAGGTCCATAACCTCTCTTTTCTAACTTCCGTGCGTGCTATTTTAGTGTATATACTAGAACTAAATCTCCTTCTTTCAAACCTCTATCTTTCAAATGTGCATCAAAATATGCTTTCTGTCGCTTCTTAGCTGCGTATATTCCTGCTGCTTCTTTCAGCCTAGTTTCTCCTAATCGTTCCAAGTCCATTATTCTTGCTGATAATTCATGGCCAGTCCACTGATGTTCTTGTGCAACCTTAAGGGTCGGTATCAAGAAGTCCAAAGGAAGCACAACATTCTGACCAAAAACCATCTGAAAGGGAGTTGCATTGAGTACGGTCCTGTAGGCCACTCGATATGCCCAAATAGCATGGTGTAACTGTTTGTCCCAATCTGAACGTTTGTTGTTCATGAGTTTTGTCAGTACGTTACAAAGGATCTTGTTAGTGCTTTCAACCTGACCATTGGCCTGAGGATGATATGGTGCGGATTTCTTGTGAATCACCATAAAATCCTGTAACAAATATTCAGTGACTTGGTTTAGAAAGTGAGTTCCTCGATCGCTCACTAACTCTATAGGCAATCCATATCTTGTAAAGATATTTTCAAATTAGAATTTTGCAGTCGTGTGTGCATCATTCTTTTTCGTGGCTTTTGCCTCTACCCATTTGGTAAGATAATTTGTGGCAACAATAATGTATTCAGCATGAGTACCTTTTGCAGGGGGATTAATGGGTCCTACAAAGTCTATACCCCACTTAGAGAATGCACGTCCGCCCATCATGGGTTTCAATGGCATTTCATCTCTGCGAGTAGGAAACTGAGTTATTTGGCACACATCACATCTCTTTACATAGGTATGTGCATCCATGTGAAGAGTGGGCCACCATAATCCTGCAAAGAGGATGGCTTTGATTATCCTATCGGGTCCAAAATGACCTCCTGCAACACCTTGGTGTGCAATCTCTAGTACGCTCAAGTAATCGATTTCATGAACACATTGTCTTAAATATCCGTCTCGTCCTCGTTTGTATAGATTATCACCAATAAGAGAATAGTCCTGAGCTTCCTGCTCTAGACTGTGTTGTCACGCTAAAGTCATTCCTTGAGGGAATGTTTTCGTTCTCAAGTACGTCACTAAAGGTTCACTCCATTCTGGTGTGAGAGACATGTGATATAACATAGCATGTTCTGTTGGTGGTCTTTCACAACAGACATGGCATTCTTTACATAACTTGTAGACATCAGCTTCCATAGAAGGCCAATATACTCCTAGTCTCTGCAGAGTCTGCAATGTACGATGTTTCGAATGATGTTGCTTTAATGCACCTACATGTGCTAATTGCAACCAATTTGCATGTTCTGATTCATCTACACATCAAGCAAGAATCTTTTGACTATCTTGTTTATATATACTTCGTGCTATGATTTGGTATCTCTGAGACTTGGTAATCTCTCCTTCCTTGATCCTTATCCTAGGATTCTTGGGTCCATATGTGAGAATAGGGACTATCGGCTTAGCCCATTTTGGTGCTACCTCAAGGTTAAATAAGTATGCATCTAGTAATTCATCTGCTATCCCTTGAGGAGCTTCTCCTGTGGTTAATCTTGAGAGGTGATCAGCTCTGAGATGTGTCTTTCCTTTCCTGACTACTACTTCAAAATCATACTCCATGAGTAATAGAAACCAACGTATTAATCGTCCTGTGTTACATGGCTTGTTGACTAAGTACAATAGGGCTTGATGATCTGTAAAGAACTTGAACTTGTTTGCCAACAAATAATGCCTGAATTTCTTTACTGCGTAGATCATCCCTAATCCTTCTCGTTCCGTAGTGGTGTAATTTCTCTCTACTGCGTTCAATTGTCTGATCGCGTAAGCTATGGGAAGATCTATATTTCCTGCATTCGTGGGTTGTGCTAACACACATCCTATGGCATAATTGGATGCATCCACATGTACATGGAATGGTTTGCTCCAATCCGGGGTTGTCAATATAGGTTTTAAGCACAAACATCATTTGAGTTGATTGAATGAATTCTCACACTCGTCTGTCCATTCAAAATGGGTCAAAAGAGAGTACAGAGGCTTGGCTATGATTGCATACATGTGTATGAATCGTCTATAATAACCGCAATGACCCATAAATGCTTGTACTTCTTTTACGTTATTTGGCCTAGGTAGATCTGCAATTACCTTTACCTTTTCTTCGTCCGTAGAGATTCCATTCTTTGACACAATGTGTCCTAGAATTTTGCCTTGTCCGACCATGAAAACACATTTTTCTGGGTTCAAACAAACCTGATATTCTCGACATTTGTCGAATACTTGCCTTAACTCTGGGATATGCGTCTGTCTTATATTAGAGTGTGCACATAAGTCATCGACATAAACTTCCAAATTCTTGCGTAAGAATTCCTTAAAAACATGACACATGAGTTGCTGGAAAGTAGCGGGTGCATTTGTTAAGCCAAATGGCATCACACGAAATGCAAATATGCCCCATTCTGTGGCAAAAGCCGTCTTGTGTTGATCTTCTGGAGCAATGGCTACTTGATTATAGCCTGAGAATCCATCAAGGAAGCTGTAAACTTCCTTGCCCACAACTCTTTCCAATAAGTGTTCCGTGATAGGAAGAGGATAACTGTCTCTAATTGTGGCGGCATTAACTTTTTTAAGGTTTATACACACATGCAATTTTCCATTCTTCTTGGGCACAACCACAATGGGGGATACCCATTCGGTATGCTCAATTTTGTAAATGAATCCTGCTTCTATCAAGCGATCTATTTCTTCTTTAATCTTCGTAGCATAGTTATCATTGTACGTGTATGGTTTTTGTTTTGTTGGTTTTGCATCTGGAGTCATAGGGATTCTATGAGAACATATATCCGGGTCTACTCCTTTCAGGTCTTTGTAACTCCAAGCAAACACATCTCTATATTCACGCAATAGGGCAACTAACTCTTCTTCTTCTTCCTTCGTCAAATCATGCCCTATGTAGGTACACTTTTCTTCTTCTCCTTCTATGGCAACTATTATCTTTTTGGTTTTCTCTCGATTATCATATACTTCTCCAACATCAGCTTTTCTGTTCGACATTCGTACCATTATTCGTCTATCTTCTATTTCATATTTCTTGAAGTTGTCCGGAACTTCAAACAAAGATCCTTCTTCTTCTGACATGGTTTCTTTCTTCTTTCTCTTCTTGCCTTCACTTTTGTCCGTCACTTGTGTGGTTAATCTCACCTCATTCATAATTTCTTCGTGTGTCTGAGGGTAAGTTTCTACTTCGTAAAAATATTCTTCTTCTGATGCAAAGGGTGGGTCCATAATAATTGATTCTCTAAATCACTCGCATCCTCAAATGCATCAGTGCTAGGTTCACATTCTTCAATAATCGAGTCACACATGATTGGCTCTATCGTGAAAACTGAAATGTCATAGCCATCCTCATTGCAGTGGGGTGTCCATTGTTCTTCATTGATGGCTACATCCATGGTTGCTAGGATTTCTGCCCAACCATGGGGTTCGAATTCTTCATCTGGAAATACTACAGGTGCGTACGCTGGGTCTTGAAGAGTTCGTGGATGTTGTTCTGCATCTAACCATTCTTCCTCTTGTTTTGCCACTTTACACATCCATAGATGAGTGTCCTCGTGCAACCATGAGGGGTCCGACTCTAATGAGTGTACTGATTTTGTTTCTACCTTTGTCTTATGGATGGTATTCCATTGTATTGGGGGTACATCTCGATGTGAATAGTCTTTAAGATTGACTTTGGTAGTCACACCTAAATGTTGCAAGTACAAAGAATTAGTTCCCCAATCTTGTACGATTTGTAATTGATGCATGAATGGGTGTCCTAAGATCATCTCATAAGCGTGATTTTTCGCAAAGTCACAAATGGCAAAGGTATGCTCAAACTCCACACCACAAGTGGTGAGAGATATGCCTTCTAGTAAGCCTAATGGTTTTTCTATGTGTCCGTCAGCCATTTGTAACTTCATCCTGGTAGGTCTTAATGATGGCTTACCCCAACGTTTCCATAAAGTGGTGGTAGCGATGGCTACTCCAGCTCCTGAATCTAAGATGGCTTTTGTGGTGTAGCCTTGATGGGTTATTGGAAGATAAGTGTTACCTTCCTCTCCTTCGCTTACATCTCCAATCTTTTTTACCGGTATCTCTGGTACCTTCTTGTGTGTTTCTATCTGTGAGGGAGTAGTAGCAAGCTCGGGGAATTGATTTGCTACGTGCTTCCACAGTTCTGGTTTAACCTTCAACAATTCCTCAAGCGTGAGGTGACACTGAACTTTAGCGTTCTTGACCACTTCTGTGTTTCTAGGGATCACTGATTCTTCATTCCTCACTATTATCGTGGGTGCTCTCATGTTAATAGACTTGTCTTCCCAAGGTCCTGTGAACTGAGGTAATTCTTGTAAAGAGTTAGATTCAAAATCTGTGTGTTCACTCAGTTGCTCTTCCTCTACATCATCGTAAATAGAGGGGATATCTTGGGGAAATTGCTCCTGCAAGTCATCTATTTCTTGAATAGGAGGATGAGTTCCTTGTTCTTTTCTCCACTTCTCTTCTTGGATTTCTCTCAAAAATTCATGTGAGTACCTATGTATCGAAGATAGGTTGTCTTGACTTTCTGTATTGGGTACTTGAGACAGGGATGGTGCATTCCTTTCTTGTGTCTCTAGAACAGTAGGTTTCCTATGCTGATCCTTTTTCTCTTTGCTATCGATCAAGTATTCTAGCCTCTCCATTAATCCTTGAAAGTGTAATTCCAGTTTTGCCATGTTATTCCAATTTAGATATCTAGAGGCTTCAAACATAGCTTGCACTAGCTCTACCATCTTCATGCAAAGTTTAGTCCTCTCAATTTCTAGATCAGCTCGAGGGTAGTTTTTACTCATTTCAGCTATCTGGGGTCCTTCGTTTATTCTAGCCTGATATGCACGAAACATCATGTCTAGATTTTCTGGTATGGGTTCCGATAAAACTGATCCTGATTTCTGAGCTGGGTTCTCTTGATTCAATTCCTATGAAGTCAATTCTAGGATTTTGGCTCTAGATTCCTTCAAACTTCCTTCCAACTCAGTTATCCTTTTACTCCATTTTCTCTTAATTCTTTCTCTGGAATCTTTCCAAGATTTTGTCTTTTTACTGCTAGATTCTCCAACTTCACTAGTTCCGGCTATTTTCTCCTGATTAAGCTGTTGATTCTGTAAGAGCGCCTGGGCTCTTGTTATAGCTTGGATAGGCACGTATGTAGGGTTGGATCCATCCACATTGTTTACAATACCTATCACGTTGATCGGTGTCACATTTGAAGCATTAGCAGGGTTCTTAGGACAATTTTTTATGATGTGCTCTTTACCACAATCGGCACAAAAGCCTTGTATGTTATAGTACTGCGACTGTCCTGCTATTGGAGGATGTGGGCAATCCTTTATGAAATGGTCTCCTTGGCACCTAAAGCATGGTCCTCTAGGGCCCTGTGGTCTTTGTTGTCTCGATTGGGGCCGTGGATTCAGGTTTGTGTACATCACATTAGCATAGTCGGGCTCCCAACTAGGTTCCACTAGTGGACTATCATATTGATATGTCTCCACGTGTTTTGGTGACTCTGAGTAGTATGCGGGTGGACTATCTACATGAGTAGAGTCAAAACTGTTTGAGTTTGGATCACTATCAGTAATTAGGGGTGAAACGAGAACTAAAGCTCTATTGAGGTTCTCTTCTGCAGCAGCGTATTTCACTGAGATGACATTCGCGGGTGGGGGTGGCTGCTGAGCTAAGACAGGTTGAGGTCTTTGTTGAGCCTGATATGGATAATTTTGAGGAGGCCTATAGTAATGAGGCTGAGTATTGTATTGGCCTTGATACCTACCTGGCTGCGGGTATGCTTGCGGGTAGTTCTGTCTCACTGCCTGTTTGTTGTATGGGCAGTCCTGAGCCGTATGGTTCGTGTATCTTCTCTCAATAGTGCAATATTGGCCACTAGGGTTGGCTTGCAGTTGTGTCGCATTGGGGCACACATTTGCCAAATGATTTCCACCACAGGTGTAACAACGTATGTTAGTTGTTAACTTGGGCATCTGTTTACTAGAAACTCCTAGTTTCTAGGCCACTTTTTGTGCTAGGTCCTCTATCGAGTTAGATAATTTTGTGGATGCTAGAGATGAACAATCTGAGTCCTTATAGACCTTTGAGAGTTCCAACTCATCTCCTAAGTTGTCCTCAATGTCTATGCATATTCTTACACACTGCTCTAGCATTTTGGGTTCCTTCAAGTATACATAGGAGCGTAGTTTAGAGCTCAACAAGCCATCTAGAAACAATGACACTTGCTTGGCCTGTGAGGGTAACTCTTGCATTGGACATCTTTCAACATATTGTCTAAAGCTACGTCCTGCAAGTCTAATTGTTTCCTAAGGGGCCTGTTTGAAGCTATGAATCAACGAAGACGTATCATGTTTGATTCCACTTTTAGAGAATTCAGTGATGAATGACTCTAAAAAGTGATGAATATCCCTAAATTTCCTTTGTTGCAATGGTTGGAACCAAGTTAAAGCTGTATTCTTTAATGTTAGTCCAACTGCATTGTATTGCGCGAACATGTCTTCTACTTGCTCTGCTCTGAGCACTTGCTTAAATTCCGCCACATGGTCGTAGGGATCTCCAGTCCCATCAAAATAGTTTTTCATGGACTTTACTAACTGAGTGGGTCTTAGTATTCTTGTGTGTTCACGTGGTCTAGGTAGAGGAAAATCATCTCTACCACCTGACATTCTTTGTCTTTCCACTCTGTCCATGTCTATGGTGGTTCTATCTCTCCCTATGGGATGATTGAAGCTTACTTCGGGTCTCTCTTTATTTTTCTCCCTTTGATTAGCGTGGGTTGAGGATGTTCGTGCCCCTTGTTGGCTCGCGTTTACGTTTGTTCGAGATGGAGGGAATACCAACTCACCTCTCCATGTGTAGGTATTTCTTGCGTGGTCAGGTACCATAAATACTCTTTCTGAAGTCTCATCCAGGTATACAACCTTTCCAGGTGTATCTGGGTCCTTGAACTCGTAGATTATGATGGAGCCTACCTCACTAGGTTGTTCTGTTTTGTACCTCCAAAATGCCTCGTCAGTTTCCTTATTCACAAACAACTCTATGCTTCTGTTGTCCTGAGGGGTCCAATTTGGAACTAGTACTCGTGTCAGTACAGATTTCCCTCTAGGTGTCCTAGGTTCTTCTCCTACTGGTTCTTTTCCTTGGGATTTAGCCTCTGTCTCTAACTGAATTACGCCAAACTCATTCGTATTGTTTGGCTGAGTACTTAAGATGTACATCGTTCCTTCCTTATCTATGTATGCATCTCTCTTGAATTTCACCATTGGATGTTCCAATCCAATGGTTTGATCAGGATTGTGCATTTGCACCACTTGTCTTCGCAAACCTCATAGATGCGAGCACCTAAGCGGTTGGTTCAGAGAAATTCTAATTGAGTCCTATAGGGTCCTTCGGGTCTTTCTAAATATGCTACATTTGACCCTCCTTTTGGTCTTTCCGTGCTGAAAGCCATTTCTGATTCACTCGTATCTGAGCTCTCGTAGGGGTAATTACTATTCAATTGTTGTGCCCACAATCGTGCAGTAGTGCCTGCACTTGCTTCTGATGATCTAAGGCTTTGTCGGTCTGACTTACCTATGTGTTTGCCCGATCTAAGGTTCATGAATTTACTTAGCGACACTTCTTTGATCGTCACTGGTTCTTTGCTCTTTTAATTGCTTGGTTCTTTTTAAGTTTCTTGAAGTTCTTGTCCAACTATATGCGTCAGGAATCGACTTTCCGTGGTACTTTGAGGTCTCGTTCCGTCAGACTTAAGTTCTTTCCCGTTAGGTTTTTGTATCACACACCTTTACTTTAGTCTTCGACTTGAAAAATTTAAGTCTCTTGTACTTGAGGCGTTCCTATCGTCGTTAATCCACAATGCTACCGTTTAGCCTAAGCTAATAATTGACTGAGGGGGTTGAGTAATCTTCCAACCTCGAGTCACCTTTTCTGGTTGCTCTGATGCCCAAGAAGCCGCGCTTCCCAAGCCCTACGTCCTTCACTGACTTGCTTTGATTGCCCTTGCTTGACCTTGCTAGACCTGGAAATCCAATATTAGACCAATATCACAATGGATGATCAAGCACTTGGATATAAACACTTTTAAAGTCCCTTGTCCTTTGCCCAATTTTTTTCAATGCCCCTTGGCTTTCTAGTCCCAAACTAGGTCAACCTCAAATTATCCTCTCTAAAAATCAACGTATCCTCGTCAAGAGCTTTCTAATGAGCTATAAAGCTCAAAAAACAGACTTCGGATGAAAAAGATATGAGCGTTCAGGCTCTCGGGGGTAAAAATTGACAAACAGGTTTTTCTCCAAATATGAGCTAAGGGGTCTCCTATGAGTCTAATCACCCAAAAACTTTCAAAAAAATAGCCCCAAAATTGGCCAAAAATTGAAACCCTAAAATTTGCGTTTGGGGTGAGCAATCGCGATGGTCTGGGACCGTCGCGATGGTCCAGGTGAACCGTCGCGATGGCGTGGCACTATCGCGATGGTCCGAAGGTGCGAACTGTCATGATGGTCCGAAAATGAATGATCGCGATGGCGTAGAAGTGAGTAATCGCGATGGTGTGGATGTGAACTATCGCGATGGCGTGAATGAACTGTCACGATGGTCTAATCTTCGATCTATCACGATGGCATCGGTCAATGGTCAACGGGACAATCGCGATGGCATGCGCCTGTCGCGATGGTCACAAGGCACGATGGCGTGAGCCAATCGCGATGGTTCAAATGTCGAGGTGTCGTGATGGTATGAGGGTGTCGTCGCGATGGTCCGAGGGAGCGAACTATCGCGATGGTCTAGCTTGCCACGTGGCAGTGTCGATGCGATGGCATGAGCCAATCGCGATGGCGTGGGGTCCACGGGATCGTCATGATGGTCCAAATGAACCGTCGCGATGGCTCAAGTGAGCCGTCACGATGGTGCGAGACCGTTGCGATGGTCCGACCAAGCCGTTGCGATGGCGTGAGCCAATCGCGATGGTGTGACACAATTGCAATGGTCTGAGCCAATCGCGATGGTCCACCAAAGTATGAATTTTGCAAATGCGTTTGTGGATGCGTGTATGCACGTGTGTCGCCTACCTCGTGGTGAACTCGCTTACCAAAAATTCCGAAGTTGGCAGACCATCGCGATGGACTGACACCTACGGCAGATCTCTGAAAGAAAGTGAAATTTTACCTTTTTGAAGCCTTCTTGATGCTCTGGAGTACTGTACCTGCAAGAAAACTCAAAAACACAATAGCACATGCAAGCACAAAAGCTCTCTCTCTCTCTCGCACATGCACAAATGAGGGGAAATGAGGAGAATGGGTGGATATGGTGAATTTTTTGATTTTTTTTGGAGTTGAAGATGATGGTGCGGTGATGAAGATGGAGTGTGGGGGAGGTGAAAAACACCAAAAACTAAGTAAAAACAACAACAAAAACTGAAATTTTTACCTTCCAACGCCACTTCTTGCTATACTCTTACCATCACACATTCGTCCTAGACTCGATCCCCGGCAACGGCGCCAAATTTGGTGTTGCTCTAGCACAATGGTGAGAACCACGTTAAGAAGCTCCACCTCCTTAATGTCAATCCGCGAAAGAGATAGGAGTGATATGAAGATTGTGAATGTGAGATGAAGTGAGAGTGAAGGTGAGAAGCATAGAGATGCACACACACATACACACACACAACGAAGAGACAAGAAAGACACAATGGAAGGTAGGAAATCAACTCTATTACTCAAGAAAACTCTTACAAGCTCAAAATAGCTCTAAGCTCTTCTCTACTCAAACAAGCTAACCTAAAAAATGAGCTCTCTAGCTCTTTTTATAGATTCTAGACTAGTTTTGACCGGTTTCACATCTAGTGACCGGCATAGTTAAAAAATAGGTCCTATGCGCTATTTGAGAGGGTAAACGGTGTCTAAAAATAACCAAAATTGGTACGCTCATTCTACCTAAGCTCCTCAAGCTTGAGGACTCCTCGGCTTGCACAAAATGGAGCTATGAATTACAAAAAGGGTTTTTTCTAGGTTACATATGTTACAATAGTGATGAAAATCACTGTTGGAGGTTTTGAAGAATATTTATAAAACATAAATCTTTGAAAAATTGATTCGACTGACTCCCTGCTCTGTCTTTACATGCTTCCGCGTCTTCTGTGCCTCTGGCTACTGCAACCATCTGCTATTGCACAAGTAGATGAGACTTCCAACTAATTTCCTGTATCTTCCAATATCCATTGGAGGTGAAGTATCTTCAATAGATAATGTTGTGTTGATCTCCATAGGTGTAGAAATTTCTTTGCAATCCTCCATGTCAAATGCCTTCAATATCTGTCTTGCATACTTTTATTGAGAGATGAAAATCTTCCCTGGTTCCTGCCAAACTTCAAGACCTAAGCAATAATGCATTAAGCCCAAGTCTGTCATTTCAAATTCTGAACTCAGGGCATCTTTTGTTTGTTGAAGAAGAGCATCATCATTTCCTGTAATCACAAGGTCATCTACATAGAGTACAAGCACAATTGTCTTCCCTCCTTTCTTTAGAACATACAAGTTAGCATCAGAAGCACATCTTTTGAACCCTAGATCCAAGAGATACTTATCTATCCGTTGGTACCATGCTCTAGGGGCTTGTTTTAGCCCATATAATGCCTTCTTCAGCTTACATACATTGTTCTATGAATGGGGAGCCTCAAACCCTGGTGGCTGAGACACATATACCTCCTCCTTGAGGTCTCCATTTAGGAACGCTGATTTAACATCCATGTGATAGACTGGCCAACGCTTATGTGTAGCCACAGCTAGTACTACTCGGATAGTAGTCATTCTTACAATCGGGGCAAATGATTCACAAAAGTCAATGCCTTCAACTTGTGAGTAGCCCTGTGCAACAAGTCTTGCTTTATATTTTTCCAGAGTACCATCAGCCTTGTACTTTAGCTTCCAAACCCACTTGGTGCCAATGACTTTACGCTTAGGGGGTCGATCCACTAGCTCCCAAGTTCCATTCTTTATGATATTGTTGTATTCTGTTTGCATGGCAGCCCTCCAATTCGGATCATGGAGTGCCTTGGTTGGTTCCTTTGCTTCTTCTTGAATGAGATCAGCCATCAAGGCTGTGTTTACAATATGGGCCCGTCTCTGTTCCTCTATTCTCTGGAATCGCCTCGGTCCATCTGCAACCTGTTCTAGTGACTGTGGGATCGGGTTTGTAGAATCATAGAGCTTCCTCACCCAACGTGGCAATGGCTTTTTCGACAGGTTGGTGACTTTCAGACTCATCATCTGAAGATGATGCTTCCTTCTCTTGTGTAGAAGGGATAGCTCTTGGGCCAGGTTCATAGTGGATTGCCCCTTCGCCTGATGATAAAGTGGGAGCTCTCTTTTCCTCCTCCACTGCATGTGGCTGCTCCTCTTTAAACACCACATCACGACTTGCCATGATCTTCTTAGCCTCAGGGTCATAAAGCTTATAAGCCTTCTTATCTTCACTGTACCCTAGGAAGATACATTTGATGCTTTTTGGTTGAATTTTGTTTCTCTCTCTATCTGGAACATGTACATAACATTCACTTCCAAATACTTTGAAATGGGAAACAGAAGGCTTTTTACCAGTGTAGGCTTCTTGTGGAGTCTTTCCATCAAGTGCCTTGGTGTAGCTTCGATTCAAGATGTAGACAGCAGTGTTGACAGCCTCTGCCCAAAACTGATTAGGCAAACCCTTTCCTTTCAACATGCACCTTGCCATCTCCATGATGGTTCGATTCCGACGTTCTGCAACACCGTTCTGTTGAGGACTATGTGCCACTGTGAGTTGATGATTGATTCCCTTACTCTTGTAGAAATCTTCAAACTCTATTGATATGAACTCACCAACACCGTCTGTCCTCAATTTCTTCATCTTCTTCCCTGTTTCAGTTTCAACAAGCTGAATCCATTCTTTAAACTTGCCAAAATCTTGAGCCTTATCACGAAGGAAGTACACCCACATCTTCCTGCTATAGTTGTCGACAAGTAACATGAAGTAGGAAGATCCGCCCAAGGCCTGTGTAGGCATTTTTCCGCACAAGTCAGCATGCACCAACTCTAGAGGATAGCTTGCCCTGTTCTTGCTTTCTTGTGGAAATGCCTTCCTCTGTTGCTTGCCCATCATGCAAACTTCACATGGTTCCTTCATTTCTGCAATCGATGGTAGGTGTGCAACCATACCTCTGCGATACATCTCCTTCAGTACAGGTGTTGGCATACAAGTCAGATGAAGAGCATACCAGCACAACAGAGCGGTCATGCACAATACGGCAACAAGGCCTAATCATTTTTTCCATGGACCATTCACAACTCAAGTGATTTTAATCACTACACAAACATTGTAAATTCCGTTTTTGGTAGAATAGACTCCATTTTGTTCAAGCCGAGGAGTCCTCGAGCTTGAGGAGTATTAGAATTAGCTACATACCAATTTTCATAATTTTTAGACTCCGTTTGAGCCCTCAAATAGGCTCTAGAACCTAATTTTTAACTAGGCCGGACACTAGGTTTGGACAAGGCCAAAGCTAGTGAGAAAACTATAATAAGAGCTAGAAAGCTCATTTTTGGGTTAGATTGTTTGTGAATTGAGCTTATGTAAGAGACTTTTTGACTAAAGCAAAGAACTCCATTGTTCCTCTCCTTGTTCTTGCCTTGTGTGCGCGTGTGTGTGTATGTGTGTGCATGCTTGTGTGCTTCTCACTCACACACTTGTGCCTTCACTTGCTCATAGTCTTCATACTAGTCCTCACGTGTCCACGGATTGACAATTATGAGGTGAATCTTCTCACGTTGGTACTCACCATTGTGCTAGAGTGACACCAAATTTGGCGCCGTTGCCGGGGAGAGAGCTTCGAGGACGAGCATGTGATGGTAAGACGTCGAGTTGAGACATTGGAGTTATAGGATCATCGAGAGCTTTTGGAGAAAGCAAAGTAAGTGCCAGGGCGAACAAGCTTGGGAACGTGCTTCCTGGGTAGACAAGCATCGCCAGGAGGAGCGACTTGAGGTTGGAAGATCTCTTAACCCCCTCAGTCCATTCTTAGCATAGGCTAAGTGCGAGTAGTTGTCCTGATTGACTAGGGGTACGATAGGAACACTCAAGTTTGAAGAGCCTTTAATTTCTCAAGTGCAAGGATAGGCTAAATTGCAGTCTAGGGACAACTTAAAGGAAAAGAAATTAAACTAAGTGGGCGAGGAACATCAAATACAACACACTTAAGTGCTCCTGACGATGCTTAATTAAAAACAAGAAAACACATACAAAGGAACTCAAAAGGAACAAGTGATTGGTACCAAAGAATCAGCAACGTACAAAGGGCATATGAACCTGAGATCGGGAAGACACCTAGGGAGAGCCGTCAAAGCGTTAGATCATCCGAGGCTAGCGTCAACCATACAGCAAGATCTTGGGCCCAACAATTGAGTGATTACCCCTACGCTCTAGACTCAGGAAGTAGTGACTCTGAGATGTCTTATAACATGGAAGGACATGTAGGTAGCTCAGAAGTGGCATACCTAGAAAGACCTGAGGGTCCCTACAAAACTCAATTGGAATACATCCAGACCAACCGCCTAGGTGCACGCATCTATGAGGATGGACTGAGAAGATCTGTTGTCCTAATTAAAAACCCGGATCAACCCATTGGACTAGAACACCCCGTAGTCAAGTTCGAAAATGGTGCATACATAGATAAAGAAGGAACAATGTATGTGGTCACCAGCCAACCTGAAAGGACAGATGAGTTTGGCAACATAATCTCTGAACCCGAAATAGGTGACATAGAGCAAGGGAACTTAGGAAAGGAGCCAAAAACCCCTCGAGGCAAGTCGGTTCTAACGAGAATAATCACTCTAGAGTTAGTTCTCCAGGACAATAAGAGCATAGAGTTGCTCGTGAATCGAGAGACAGATGAGGCTTTTTGGAGGTACAAGCCTGAGAAGCCTAATGAAGTGGGAGCCCTTACCATCTATGAATTCAAAGATCCGGATAGCCCAGGAAAAGTGACCTACTTAGATGATGCCTCGGAGAGGATCTTTGTGGTCTTTGAGCATGGAAGACATGCATACACCTGGAAAGGTGAATTTGTTTTTCCCCAACCTCGATCCACTGTGTCTTATAGTCACCAAGGAGATGGAACATCTCAAGCTCATGGGACTCAAAGAGAACGGAGTAGGGATAGACCTGAGGTGAGCTTTGCTAACCCACTTGGGAGAGAAAGAACAAGGACTGAGACTGATAGAATGGACAGGGAGAGATATAGGGAACCTAGGAATCTAAGAAATGCAGACCAATTCCCTCTCCCAAGGCCTAGAGAACACGCTAGAACCTTAAGACCCACACAGTTAGTAAAGTCCATGAAGAATTGCTTCGATGGCACAGGAGACCCGTATGACCATGTAGCGGAGTTTAGGCAAGTTTTGAGAGCTGAACAAGTGGAAGATTTGTTCACTCAATACAATGCTTTTGGCCTAACACTCAAGAACACTGCCTTGACGTGGTTTCAACCACTTCACCAGGATCAGTACAAAAATATAGACCAACTTCTTGAAGCATTCATAACTGAATTTTCCAAAAGTGGTATTAGGCATAACACATCCTCCCTGATATACAGCTTCAAGCAAACACCTCAAGAGACAGTAAGGCTTGCAGGAAGAAGGTTTAGGCAATACCTAGAGAGATGCCCTGCTCCAGAGTTACCCACTCCAGCCAAGCAAGTGGCCTTATTTTTAGATGGATTGTTAAGCACCAAACTGAGATCATATGTGTACTTGAAGGACCCTAGATCCATAGAAGAATGTGTATGCATGTGCATAGACATTGAGGATAATCTAGGGGAGGAATTAGAGCTCTCAAAAATCTATAAAGATTCAGATAGTTCTAGTAGCCTCATTTCCTCACAATCCACATCAATTGAGGATCTAGCAGAAAAGGTAGCTCTGAAATTAGGTGTCTCTAGCAAGCAGATTCCTAGATTTGCCCCCGGAAAACGATGCTATACCTGTGGAGGAGACCATATGGCTAATGTGTGCCCTATCATGGCCCAACCCCAGGTGAACCCTAACAGCCAATACTGCACCATAGAAAGGCAATACACCAATCACACTGCACAAGACTGCCCATACAACAAACAAGCTGTTAGACAAAATTATCCTCAGCCATATCCACAACCAGGAAAGTACTCTAATCAGTACCCACAACAACAATATGCTAGGCCTCAGCAAACGTATCAACCACCCTACCAAGGGCAACAAAGACCGCAACCAGTCCTAGCGCAACAACCCCCTGCCCCCACCAATGTGATTCCAGTGAAGTATGCAGCGGCAGAAGAAAATCTAAATAGAGCTTTAGTGCCAGTGACATCCTCGCTTTCAGAAGGTGATCCAAGTGATCATAGTTTTGACTCCACCCATGTTGAGAGCCCCCAGGCCTACTACATGCAATCACCAGAGCATAGTGAGTCATATTATTATGAAGAACCGAGTGAATCTAGTTGGGAGCCAGAATATGCAAATGTCATGTACGCAAACCCCAACGCGAGATCCCAACCTAGGCCGATGAGACCTCCATTTCCTAGAGGGCCATGCTATCCCTGTCAAGGAGATCACCTCATTCGTGATTGCCCTCTACCTGCACCTACACAAACCCAATCCGTGACAATTCAAGGCTTTTGTCCGGATTGTGGAAAGGAGCATTTGTTACGAGAGTGTCCCAAGAATCCTGCCAATATGCCAAAAATTGCTCCTATCAATGTCATCGGGCTAGTGGTGGACTCCACGGGAAGTGTGACTTGCACGGCTCCAGTACAAGTCATCACGAGAGCTCAGGCACTTAAGCAAAACCAAGAATTAGGCCAGGAGAAGAATGTGGAGGCTAGTGAGACTGAGATCCAGAATAAGAAGAGAACAAGAGCTTGGAGAGATAGTCGTGAACGCATGAAGAGGAAATGGGCAAGAAAGATGAGCGAACTAGAGGAAAGTCTGCGAGAGACCAAAGCCAAGATCATAGAAATCACCTCTCAAACGCACTCTCACACATCACTCCCAATACCATCCCCACCACCTGTTGGTGCAGATCAATCACCAATTGAAGCATGGAGGAAAGATATATTCAGAGGATATTAGAAATGTACACATATGTACATTAGTATAGTTATAGTTCACTTAGATCTTTGATTAGTCATAGACTTGTACAAATTACTCTATAAATACCTTGAAAATGTCGAGGCGTGATATGAGAGCATATGAAAGAATAGATGAGTGAGCATAGATGTCAAGAAAGGAGAAGTTAGATGTCATGAGACATGTGAAATGTTAGTTGAGTTTTCCTCTCATCACTCAACTGTATTTTTCTGAGTAATTGAAGAAATATTGCGCCCGATCTTTTCGTGTCTGCTCCGTCTGTGTTTGATCATTTGTAAAATCCTTTTGAGGATATCTAAGTTGATAATTAATGAGTCTTTGACTTGAATTTCAGAGTCTAATTGTAAACAGGCTAGGAGAATTGTGTGTAGGAACATTCATATGTGATGAGTGTTCACAGTTCTCTGAAACAGGCGCAGATTTCGAGTCCAAAGAAATGAGTAGTGCTCAGTGCACAGTGTAAAGTTTTACACATATGATAGCTCAAAATCTAAGTTGAGAGATAAGCTATCTACAGCCAAAAAGATTTGGTAAAACGGCTTAGACATTGTGAGAACCAAAGTTATGAAGTTAGGGGTGTCAAATCGACTTCTCAGAAGTGCAGATTTGGACATAGGTAACTTGTGAAGTTGATTTCTCAAGTTATACTAAACCTTTTGAAGAACTTTAACTTGGAGGAGGTGCGCAACTTCTAGGCGACACTCCATACAAAATTTCATAGAAAACTTTACATGTTTGATAGGTCAATGAGAAGAAATTGTGCAGCAGACTTTCTGTGTTTTATCTTCTTCACAGAATTTTTCAACTTTTGATAATTTGGAGGTTGGACTTCTAATTTGGTGAAAGTTTTGACTTACTCTTGATATAGAGGTGTTCTAAATTCAAGAGTAGGTTGTTCTTTTGGAGATTAACACTCTCCATCAGTGGTATCAAAGCAGGAGACATCAAATCAAGGAAAGGAGGATCCTGACTGCTGCAGATTCAAGAAATTCAACAATTGAAGAACTAAAGGTGAAAGGTTGAAGGCAAAGCTTGAGGAGGAAACCATACAACATCAAGAAGGACAAAAGGAGTCTAATTCGAAGTAAAGGTACATAAATTGTTCATAAAGCTTGAAGATTTCAATACACAGGTGGACACAAGATGGGAGATTCTCTACAGATAGAGAAATTGGATAGGGAAAACTATCCTGCATGGTCAATGAGGATGGAAGCTCATCTTATGAGCAAAGATTTAATAGCCTACATCACAGGAGAAGAAGAGAAGCCACAGTTCAGAGATCCTAGTGTTCCAACTAGGGAAGAGTTAGCAGATTTGAAAAATTGGATGAAGAAAGATGCTCAAGCTAGGAGCATTATATATATGGCAGTGAATGATTACTTGTTACCTCACATTCGAGGTCTTGAAAGTGCAACTGATATTTGGAATGCTTTGGAGGAGCATTTCCAGAATACTACAAAGTCAAGGAAGGCATCCTTATGGGTAGAATTTACAACCTTCAAGAAGAAGGCCTCTCAATCTATTTCAGACTATGTAACAAGGATGAAAGACATTGCAGATGCATTAGGAGCTATTGATGAAGACATTGAGGAGGATAAATTGGTAAGGCAAATCCTTACAGGTTTGAGAGGTGATGACAAATGGAAGCCATTCATTTTGTCTACAGAGTTATCACTTGATCATTTCACTCCTGATTTAAATCAGTTGCTAGGTCATATGCTAACATTTGAGCAGGATGTTAAAGGAGATGGTGACAAGAGTGCAGGTCATGCAATGTACTCAAAGGACAAGAAGAAGAATAGCAAAGGAAAGCAACAAGCAGGTGAAGATGAAGGTACAACTAGTCAAGCCAACTTCCTAAGAGGAAGAGGAGGTGGCAAAGGTAGAGGAAGAGGCAGGAACAACAAAGATGGAGGCAAAGCTTGCTGGATTTGTGGTAAGACAAATCACTTAGCTAATGATTGTTGGCATAATAATCAGAGTAATGGTGGATATAATCATAACTATAATTCAAGAGGAAGAGGAGGCATAAATCAAAGAGGTAATTTCAGAGGCAGAGGTGGTAGGAGTTACTTTGGAAGAAATGCAGGAAGAGGATTCCAAAGTCAACAATACAATAACACCTACTACAATTATGCTTCAGATCAAAAGGAGGATTCAACATTGATAATGAATGCAACTTGTGAAAGCCAGAGTGAAGATCAGAGAGTCTTCTACATTGACTCAGGGTGTAGCAATCACCTGAGTGGTAATATATCTTTGATGACTGATTTGGAGAATAAGGTTTTTAATCATGTTGTTCAAACAGGTGACAACACAAAGCACAATGTGAAGTCAATTGGATCAGTGAAGGCTAAGGATGGTAGTACCTTATTGAGTAAGGTCTTGTATGTTCCTACAATTCCTAAGAATTTGATAAGTGTAGGACAAATTGTTGAAAAGGGATATGAAGTAAGGTTCACTAATGATGGAGTATATGTGGAAGACCCTAGCCAAGGGTATAAACAGATTGTTTCAAGGAAGAAAGAAGGAAGATTATTTACATTGAAGATTCAAGGCAATATTGGTCATGCTATGTTCACATATGGAGGACATAAGATCTCTGAGTTAGATCTTTGGCACAAGAGGCTTGGACATTTCAATGAAAGAGGTATTAAAGACATGATTAACAATGGTTTAGTGCTTGGATTGCCTAATGTTGCAGGTCAACATATGACATACAGATGTGAGGCATGTCAATTAGGTAAGGCTCATAAGCTTTCCTACTCCAAGCATGGTTTTATGTACTCAGAGAAGCTTGAATTGGTACACACAGATGTGTGGGGACCATCAAAGGATTTCAGTATAAATGGGTCAAGGTATTATGTGATTTATGTTGATGATGCTACTAGATGGATCACTATCTATGTGATCAAAGATAAGTCAGAAGTGTTTAATACATTCAAACACTATCATGCATATGCAGAAAGAATTACAGGACATAAGTTGAAGAGACTAAGGTCAGATGGAGGGGGAGAGTATTTTTCTAATGAGTTCAGTGATTACTTGTGGAATGCAGGTATAAAAAGGGAAGTTACTTGCAGGTACTCTCCTCAACAAAATGGCGTAGCAGAAAGGAGAAATAGAACACTTGTTGAGTTTGCAAGATCCATGATGAAGGAGAAAAATTGCCCTAATTATTTGTGGGCTGAGGCTGTAAATACAGCCACTTATTTGGTCAATAGGTTACCATGTAAAGCCTTGCAGGGTATGACACCATATGAGGCTTGGTGGGGTAAGAGACCTACCTTGGATCATTGCAGAGTTTTTGGATGTGTGGCATATGCATATGTGCCATCACAATTAAGGCACAAGTTGGAGCCTAAAGCTGAAAAATATGTTTTCATTGGTTATGATGATAAGCAGATGGGCTATAGATTGTGGAGTCCATCTACAAAACAATTCATGGTTTCTAAAGATGTTACATTTGATGAGCAAAGTACTTGGTATGCAGGTACAGTCAATATCAATACAGGTGATGAAGAAGAAGTGAGCCAAAGGAAAGGTAAATCAAAGGTTCAAATATTTGATGAACAAGAGAATAATGAAGTGCAGGTTGAAGTGGAAGAAACACCAAGATTTGATCCTGAATATGAAGAACCAAAAACCTCAAGAAGTGGAGAGCTTAGGAGGTCTACAAGGAATAAATGGAAACCTACAAGGTATAGCTATGATACTTCATTTTTGGCCACAAAAGATTATGCTTATATGATGAAAACAGATGAAGACCCTTCTACATATGAAGAGGCAAAAGGTAAGGAAAAATGGGAGAAAGCTATGCAGGAAGAATTTGATGCACTATTGGAGAATCAAACATGGGATTTGGTTCCAAAACCAAATAGTCAGAAAATCATTGGATGCAAATGGGTTTACAAGACCAAGAGGTTTGCAGATGGAAGTGTGTCTAGATATAAAGCTAGACTTGTTGTCAAAGGGTTTGCTCAAACATATGGTGTTGACTATGATGAGACTTATAGTCCTGTGGCAAAGATGACAACCATCAGGACACTTATAGCTATTGCTGCATGTAAAGGTTGGAAGTTATGTCAACTTGATGTGAAAAATGCTTTTTTGAATGGTTATATTTCAGATGATGTGTTCATGGAGCAACCTCAAGGGTTCAGAGATAAAAGGTATCCAGATCATGTGTGCAAGCTTAAGAGAGCTTTGTATGGCTTGAAGCAGGCCCCAAGGGCATGGAACTATAGACTTGTAAAGTTCTTGAAAGAACTTGGATTTCAGGTGTCTAAAGCAGATAGTAGCTTGCTTGTCAAAGCAAGTGATAATGGTTTCATATACATGTGCATATATGTTGATGATATAATCCTTACAGGTACAGATGAAGAAGGAATACAAAGACTCAAGAAGCAAATGGAAAAGGAGTTCAAAATAAGTGACTTGGGAGACTTGTCATACTTCTTGGGCATGGAGATTACATATACTCAACATGGAGTATTTGTGACCCAAGAAAGGTATTTGAAGAACTTGTTAATCAAGTTTAAAATGGATGATTGCAGGGTAGCACCTACACCAATGGAGGTGAATCATAAATTGAGTAAGTTTGGAGGTGAAGAGTTCAAGGACATGAGACAATATCAGAGTTTGGTTGGTAGTCTTATCTATGCTACTTTAACTAGACCTGATTTATCATATGCAGTAGGGGTTTTGTCTCAATTCATGCATTGCCCAAGGAAAGAACATTGGATTGCAGGTCAAAGAGTGTTGAGGTACATTAAGGGTACACTCAATGAAGGTTTGTATTATGGGTTCACCTCAGATACAAATATCAAAATTTATAGTGATGCAGATTGGGCAGGTAATCCAGATGATAGAAGATCAACTTTTGGATACATGTGTTATGTGGGAGATAAACTTATCTCATGGTGTTCCAAGAAGCAACATACAGTTGCTTTGTCTTCTACAGAAGCAGAGTACAAAGGCATGGTTGAAGCTGCAAAGGAAGTGATTTGGCTCAAGACTTTGATGAAAAGTTTTGACATTGTGCATGGGGTACCAATTATATATGGAGATAACATGAGTTCATTGTATTTAGCTGCTAATCCTGTTTTTCATGCCAGGACCAAACATATTGAGATACAGTATCACTTTTTAAGAGAGAAGGTGATGGATAAAGAGATTGAAGTCATACATACTTCAACTAAAGATCAAATAGCTGATATGCTTACAAAGAGCTTGGATGGACCAAAGCTACAGAAGTTTAAAGACATGGCAGGTATAAAGAAGAAAAGAGAAACCTCAATTGATGATTGAGGGGGAGCTGTTGGTGCAGATCAATCACCAATTGAAGCATGGAGGAAAGATATATTCAGAGGATATGAGAAATGTACACATATGTACATTAGTATAGTTATAGCTCACTTAGATCTTTGATTAGTCATAGACTTGTACAAATTACTCTATAAATACCTTGAAAATGTCGAGGCGTGATATGAGAGCATATGAAAGAATAGATGAGTGAGCATAGATGTCAAGAAAGGAGAAGTTAGATGTCATGAGACATGTGAAATGTTAGTTGAGTTTTCCTCTCATCACTCAACTGTATTTTTCTGAGTAATTGAAGAAATATTGCGCCCGATCTTTTCGTGTCTGCTCCGTCTGTGTTTGATCATTTGTGAAATCCTTTTGAGGATATCTAAGTTGATAGTTAATGAGTCTTTGACTTGAATTTCAGAGTCTAATTGTAAACAGGCTAGGAGAATTGTGTGTAGGAACATTCTGTGATGAGTGTTCACAGTTCTCTGAAACAGGCGCAGATTTTGAGTCCAAAGAAATGAGTAGTGCTCAGTGCACAGTGTAAAGTTTTACACATATGATAGCTCAAAATCTAAGTTGAGAGATAAGCTATCTACAGCCAAAAAGATTTGGTAAAACGGCTTAGACATTGTGAGAACCAAAGTTATGAAGTTAGGGGTGTCAAATCGACTTCTCAGAAGTGCAGATTTGGACATAGGTAACTTGTGAAGTTGATTTCTCAAGTTATACTAAACCTTTTGAAGAACTTTAACTTGGAGGAGGTGCGCAACTTCTAGGCGACACTCCATACAAAATTTCATAGAAAACTTTACATGTTTGATAGGTCAATGAGAAGAAATTGTGCAGCAGACTTTCTGTGTTTTATCTTCTTCACAGAATTTTTCAACTTTTGATAATTTGGAGGTTGGACTTCTAATTTGGTGAAAGTTTTGACTTACTCTTGATATAGAGGTGTTCTAAATTCAAGAGTAGGTTGTTCTTTTGGAGATTAACACTGTCCATCACCACCTTCCATCCCTCAATCTTCTAATTCACCAAATGTAACCCACCCACCACCCCGGGTAGGATCAGTCTTAGCAGATCCCACTCCCAAAGATATAGACATGATGCTTAAAGCATATCAGGCTAGGATCCACGAAGGGCCAAATGTAACGGATCATGAAAGATGTTACCCTAGAGCTGACCTAGAGCTTGAACGAACTAAGTTGTGTGCCAAGATGGTGGATTTGGCTCAAGCCATGTTTGAGACCAGTCGCCTTTTCACTTGCTCTAGCTCCACTAGAACACCATTGCATTTTGATGGTCTGTTAGACAGATTGGAGATGTTAATTGCAAAGTCTGGAAAAGGAGCCAACTTTCAGGCCAAGGAGAAGGCAAACGATGGAATAAGCATTCCTCTCAAGGAAGCTTATGTGCCTAACTCCACGGAACCAGACACCTCTTCTTCCATGAATAGATTTTCACCAGAGTTCCTGAGAGAGATTCAAGAAGAAAAGTGGGCAAAGGAAAGTGAAGTCCCTCCTCCCATTGAACTTGTGGATGACACACACGATCGATTCCCACAAGACCTTCCTTCCATTTATGGAGACCAGGAGAGTGCCCAATCTCTAGAGAAATTAAACTTCGAGTCCAATTCCTTACAGGAGCTACCCCATTTCACAGGTCCATGGGAAGCTAAGTCTACTTGTATGAAAGCACCGACAGTCATGGTAAGAAACGAAGATTCAGTCATACCTAGGAACACGGAGGTAGTGAAGAACACTAAGGTGCAGTGCAATCTCACTTTGGAAGAGCTGCTTAAGGTTAGACCAGAAGTGTGGAAACATGTAGCCAATCAAGTGCCCGAAGTAGCAAAACCACGTTCCCAGGTAGGATCTCAAAGAACAGTGCCAGAAATACCCTTGGACAAGATAGGAGACATGAGCGAGGGAGAAGAGGGAAACACCTATCTCCCCATCACTCATCAGGGCTACACAACCAAGGCCATTTTGGACTCAGGTGCAGGAGTTGCAATTGCTACCACTTCCTTATGGAAACGTTGGGGCAAGCCAGCACTTAGGCCGACGAGAATGAAATTGCAGATGGCTGACGGTCACATAGAAAGACCCTTAGGACTACTAGAGGGGATAACTCTCACTACTTGTGGTGTAGAGTTTGAGCACACATTTGCTATCTGTGACTTTAGCAAAAATCAAGCCTATGAGATGATTTTGGGAAGACCCTTCTTGAGGCAGTTGCAAGTGGTACAAGATTGGGAGACCAATTCTTTGTATTTGCAACACTTGGGAGTCACTACCAAAGTGAATCTCAAAGATTTCTCTCATAGAGATGTGCCCCCTATTCAATGGAATCCTATTCATAGAGTCAAAGATGATACAGAGTCAGTGCACTCCATAGGATCAGGATCCTCATGGATGCATGAAGACACTCACTTATGGATGTGTAAAGTGGCAGTGGAAGAGGAGAAAAGAGAAAAAGCCAGAGAGGTAGGTGCAAAGGAAACACATAGATCAATTCAAGACCCAGCCTATGCACCTGTAGTATTTCCGGACGAAGAATTTGAACCTCACGGCTGGGCAGAAATTCTAGCAACTATGGATGTAGCCATCAATGAAGAGCAATGGAAACCCCACTGTGATGAGGATGGCTATGACATCTTTATCTTCTCCATAGAGCCAATCATGGGAGATGCAGTTTTAGAAGAATGCGAACCTAGCCTTGATGCATTTGAAGATGCAAGTGACTCTGATCTTGAGTCAATCATCATGGACCCACCCTTTGCATCAGACGAAGAATATTTCTATGAAGTAGAAGTTTACCCTCAGAGACATGAAGAGCTCACTAATGATGTGAGATTAACCACACGAGTGACCACTAAGAGTGAAGGAAAGAAAAGGAAGAAGAGAGTCAAGAAGTATGCAATAGAAGATAGGAGAGTCATGGTAAGAATGCCAAAATGCGATGCACAAGCAGGAGAGGCCTATGATAACAAAGAAACCACCAAGAAGGTAGTGGTAGCCATAGAAGTAGGAGAAGAGAGGTGCACTTACATAGGACATGACCTCACTGAGGAAGAGGAGCATGAGCTGATAGCTTTGCTAAGAGAGTACAGAGATGTATTTGCTTGGAGCTACAAAGATTTGAAAGGTGTAGACCGGGACATATGCTCACACACAATCCCCGTGACCTCAGATGCTAAACCTTCTAAGCAAAAGCCATACACATATAATGATAACTATGCTGCTAAGATCAAAGAGGAGATAGATAGATTGGTAGAAGCTGGATTCATGTATGAAATTGAGCACACTGAGTGGGTATCCCCCATTGTAGTGGTGCCCAAGAAGAATGGAAAGCTACGTGTGTGCATTAACTTGAAAAAGGTCAATGTAGCCACAATTCGAGATAACTATCCGCTTCCTATCACAAAACATCTCTTAGAAAGAGTAGCAGGCAAGGAAGTGTACAGCTTCCTTGATGGATTTTTGGGCTACAATCAAGTAGCCATAGCTCCAGAAGATCAGCATAAAATAGCTTTTGCCACAGAATGGGGCATATTTGCCTTTAGAGTAATGCCATTCGGGCTTACCAATGCTCCTGCAACCTTTCAGAGACTGATGTGCCACGTGTTTAAAGAGTTCTTGAGGAAGAATTTGGAAGTCTATGTTGATGATCTCTGTGCTCATTCCAACATTAGACAGACACATATACCAGAACTCAGGCACATCTTTGACAAGTGTAGAGAGTATCAAGTCTGCCTAAACCCAGAAAAGTGTGTTTTCATGGTCAGGCAAGGCAAGATTCTAGGACACATAGTGTCAAAGAATGGCATATCCACCGATGAAGAGAAAGTAAGAGCCATAGCCGAGTTACCTAGGCCAAAGAATGTCAAGGAAGTACAAGCCTTCATGGGGCATTGCGGTTATTACCGGTGTTTCATACACATGTATGCCATCATTGCAAAGCCTCTGTATGGACTTTTGACTAGCTTTGAGTGGACTGATGAGTGTGAGGACTCCTTTAATGAACTCAAAAGAAGATTGTGTTCAGCACCAATCTTGACCACACCAGATTGGAATAAACCCTTTCATGTTCACGTGGATGCATCCAATTATGCTATTGGATGTGTACTCGCACAACCTACTGGTGAAGGTAATATGGATCTTCCCATTGCCTATGCTAGTAGACAGCTGAATGCGGCTGAACGAAACTATACAGCCACTAAACGAGAGGGATTAGGCATGGTATATGCAGTTAAAAAGTTTAGACACTATTTACTTGCAAATAAGTTTAAATTTTTTACTGATCATCAGACATTGTTGTACTTGGTAAACAAGCCATGCAATACCGGTAGATTAGTAAGATGGTTTCTCTTGCTAATGGAATACGACTTTGAGGTTGTGGTGAGGAAAGGGAAGACTCACTTGAGAGCAGACCACCTCTCTAGGCTCACATCCGGAGAGGCCCCACAAGGAGTATCAGATGACCTTCCTGATGCTTACTTGTTTAATTTGGAAGTTGTACCTCAGTGGGCTAAGCCATTAGTGCCAGTACTGACCTACGGGCCTAATCACCCGGTAATGCACACAGAAGATAGAGAGATAGTAAGAGCTCAAAAGTATCATATCTTGGCAAGAAGTATGTACAAATATACGGAGCAAGGAGTATTGGCCTGTTGCGTGGAAGAGGACGAGTATGCAAAATGGTTGCAATTAGCACATGTAGGTGCATTAGAGCAACACAACTCAAAACAATGAACCCTACAAACATTGAGGAGACTTGGAGTGCATTGGCCTACTATGGAAGCTGATGTCCATAAGCTGTGCAAAGAATGCTCGATCTGCTGCACTAAACCACCTGTGGAACATGCCACTCTTTATCAGGTATCCATAGTGCCAGATTGGAGTGAACACTAGTAGCATTCTTGAGGACGAGAACATTCCCTCAAGATATGACATTGGCCAAACAAAGAAGTCTAGAACAAGAAGCCTTGGATTACTCACTCATTGGTGATAATCTATACAAGCGTGGTAAAGATGGTTACCTGAGACTATGTGTCCACGAGAGCGAGTATCTGAAGATATTAGAGACTGCTCACCAAGGTGTAGCAGGAGGACACTTTGGACCAGATCGGGTAATCAAAGCGATCCTATTTGCAGGCTTGTGGTGGCCAACCCTTCACATGGATGCACATACCTATGTGAAGAGGTGTGATGTGTGTCAACAAACTCAGTATCCTATACGTAAAGATGAGATGCCATTGAAACCTATGATGGGTGGACGTGCATTCTCTAAGTGGGAAATAGACTTTGTTGGTCCTATTAGTCCCCCAGCTAAGGGTTCACATGCTGAGTATATCATTGTGGCCACGGATTATCTAACCAAGTGGGTAGAAGTGAAAGCCACATCGAAGAATGATGCCCAAACGACTGCTAAATTCTTATTTGAGAATGTGTTCACTCGATATGGGCTACCAATAGAGCTAGTAAGTGATAGAGGGACTCACTTCTTGAATGAAGTCATTGAAAATCTTCTTCAAGAGTTCTTGGTGATACACAAGAAGTCTGCCCCCTACCACCCACAAGCTAATGGACAAGCCGAAAGCACAAATAAGATTCTATGCAATGTGCTAACCAAATTAGTGAATAACAAACGCTCTGATTGGGACAAACAGCTACACCATACTGTTTGGGCATACAGAGTTGCCTACAAAACGGTACTCCAAGCCATGCCCTTTCAGATGGTTTTCGGCCAGAATGCAGTGCTACCATTGGATTTTTTGATACCAACCTTGAAAGTAGCATAAGAGCATGATTGGACAGGCCATGAGTTGTCCTCTAGAATCTTTGATCTTGAACAATTAGGTGAAACACGATTGAGGGCTGCAGCAGGAATTTATGCAGCCAAGAAGAGGCAAAAGGCATATTTCGATGCACACGTCAAGGATAAGGGCTTGAAAGCAGGAGACCTAGTCCTAGTCTACACGTTGAAGCAACATGCACGAAAGTTAGAGAAGAGAGGTTATGGGCCAATGATTATCAATAGGATCTCCACAAGTGGAGCAGTTCAACTAGCCACTCTAGAGGGTGATATTCTACCAAGTTACATAAGTGGATACAGAGTCAAGTTATATCAAGAACCCCTGACTGAAGAGATGCTAAATCGACTCAACACTTCCAAGAGACATAAAGAAGAAGAGAAATGAATTCAAGAAGAAGCACAGGCAGAAGCTTTAGAACGCATCCGACGAATGAAATTGAGGAGACAAGGTAGAGACCAGCCTATGCCTGACACTCAAGAATCTCTAGGCTATCCCATGGCCATGTGCGAGGCTTCAGGTGGACATTCCCATAGAATAATAGACCGACGGCCTTTTGTAACCCTAGAAGTAGGACAAGGAGAGAGTGTAAGAATAGTGAGAGCTTTGATTGACTCAGGGGCAGCCACTAGTGCAGTTCGACTTTCTTACTGCCAAGAGCTGCAATTACAAATCAATCCTATAGAGGCATATCTCATAGGATTGGGAGGTGTGGAAACCCCTTGCATTGGTGAGGTGGAACTTCCCCTCTACATTCAAGAGGTGCTAATGGCAGTCAAAGTGCTAGTGTGTGAAGATGAGGATCTTACCGAACCTCTTGTCCTGGGCCAAGACTGGATCTATGATCATGCAATCAGCCTCAACCTAAGAAGTGGACTTCTTCAGGCATGGGTAGGCCAAAACCACATAACGATTGAATTAGAATATCAAGCACATAGGCCGCTAGAAGAGGCACCGAATCCTGGTCCTTCCAGGAGTCCACCTGAAATGAACCATGCTACTCTTGACCAAAGTTCTATGGTGCAAAAGATTGCCACTCATGAAGAAGGTACAGAAGTCAACAAGGAGTTCCCTTCTTTTCCAAAGAGAATTCGAGGAAAGCAAGCCGGAAAATACAAGATACAGAGGAGCCCGAGGACCAAGAAGAATGAACACCAATCGATACAATACAGAATACCCCATGGCATGAAGCAGATCTGGATACGCAAAGGTGAACAACCCTCGGCTTTGGAGACAGGATTCCAAAGAAGCATCAAGCAAGCTACAGTGTCAAGGACTACAGCGAAGGAGTACCCTAGACATCAATCTAGACAAACCATTTCTATTTGGGTTCCAAAGCAGTCAATGAAGGCGATCCCAAAATCTAGACAAATATGGATGCCCAAGACTTGCTTACTAGCTCAAATAACTTCACCTCCAATCACAAGATAAAACCAACACTCATGAGTCCTATTGGCTCCCATCCAAAGGCAAACATCTACACTCCACACCACCATATTCTCGGTCACGCCTCGGAATGTTTGGAAATGGGTACCCAAAAGGTCCCAAACCCAACACACTCCAATACGCAAACCTTCACACATCATTGCCAATAAAAGCAATGATTCTAGCATCAAAGTTTGGAGACCTAAACTCCATATCAAACCTCCTGACCCACCTCTGTAAATCCTTCCCCTCTGATGTAGGTGCATTCTGAGAACATTGCACATCCAAAGTATGCATCTAGAGTGAACCCTAACCTACTAACCCACATGTACACACATCATGAACACTTCACCCACTAACCTCTAACCACTCAGAATGTCATGTTGGTATTGTGGAGGGAACACCATAACATCGTGTTTCCTATGCAATGCTAATGTGCCTCTCTCTTCTTCTGGCAGATAAGCATCAACAACTACAAGCACTCTCATGGCAGAAGCAGCAGGTCCGAGCTCACAGGCAAGAGTAAGTACTGCAGGAATTGATGTGGATAGTCTACCTGTTGATGTGCCACCAACTGAATGACCTGTGGAGCTGCAACACCTTCAGCAGATCCCGGTACCGGATCCTCCCACAGGGATCACAGAGAGAGTCCATGCCAATTCTCATTGGTTCAATGGCATGCCAGTTCCATTAGGAGAGGCCAAGTATATATGGGAGTCTAAGTGTGAGTATGACAGGTCATGGGTCCGATTCCAATTTTTCTCCAAGGAGTTTGAGACTCTACAGAACATAGAAGATCTCCAGACCATATGGCAACATGCAGGGCTAGCCGAATACTTTGAAGCACCACTACCTAAACCGGATCTCCTCCGATGCTATTATTTGGTCTCCACATTACAAGCTAACGAAGCAAAGGACAAACCAGGAACATTCGTACTTCCTTCTTTGCTGGGCAACAACGAGTTGAAAAGGTTTGAACTTACACTGGAATTGGTGAGTGCTGCTTTGAATATGCACGGTACACATGTACCTTTTGAGAAGGATGCTCTCATTCCTACTAACATGAAGGATAGGAAATTACTGAAGCTTAAAGATATGGTAGCACTCACACCAAACGTGTCCATCCCTCTCCGTATGTGCATGCAACATTTTGCTTTCCCTGGCCAAGACCACTTCACACAACCGCACAAAAGAAACGCTCTTTACTTGGCGGAGACAGGTGCGTTACCAATTAAGCTTCTTGTATGGATTGTGGAGCAGTTGTATGAAGCAAATAAAAGGTCATCCAGGAAACTAGTGGTGAATGGCTGTTGTGCAATCACGCGCATTATATATAGATGCTTAGCATATGATGTACCCATTGAGCGTGCTCTAACTTGGGCACAACTACAAATGTTTAAGAGACTCAAAACTGCCACTCATCAATCCAAGCGCATGAGGGGCCCAATTCCTTGTGTCCAGACACGTGAAGTTCTGACTACTCCAGAAGTCTCGCCACGAGGGGAGGCCACTGTACCTCCCTTTACCATTAGAATACCCAGGTCTGGATCTGAAACTACAACACAAGCTGCCCCTTCGACTCCTCCTATTCCCTCCGAATTTGAATTTGCTACGACAGGAGATGATGAAGGGATGGGTCCCCTTGACTTCGAAGCATTCTTACAAAGTACACAACTCTCTGATGTAGAGTTTTATTCAGATACAGAAGAACAGGGCACATCTTCACAAAGAAGGAGAAAATCCACACAAGGTCGCCATGTACATTGGGGTGACGATCAACAAGGTCAACAACAAGGACACCTAGAAGAAGAAGGAGCAGACGAAGAGGAGACCACTGAAGCCCCCGCTTATACAGCAGAACTCCGAAGGCTGTATCAAATCATGGAACGAGTGCGATCGCAACAACTGCTCACCGAACAGAGCAGTCGGGTGCTCATGGCTCAGCTTTTGGAAGAAGCAGGGGTTGACTCAGAATACAGTGAAGGTCTCTTATTGATGGCAGAAACATATGGGGTAGTAGAAGCAGTTCGAACCGCGATTCGGAGGTCTCCAGTTCAATATGATCCACAAAGATTCCAAACACGACCGCGGTCAGGCAAAAACATCCAGATCCCCGTTACGAGAGCAGAAGGGCCTATTATTACACAGAACCCATTAAGACAACCTCCCAAGCAGCTGTAACTTCTGGCCAAGAGCACTCAGCCACCCATGATAAATCAATCGAGCCACTACCACCCACACCCCCACCATCGCCTCCTAGAGCAAAAGCCGTGGAGATCACCTCGACCACTCAACCCACCGAACAAACCTTCATCTTCCGTACTCCCACCTCTAGCTCAACCCTATTCTCCACCTTTGAAAACCCAATCTATGAAGCTACCACCATCACTACACAATCCACCGAATCGCTCATAGAGCCCGCCCTAGGACATCCATCCCCCATGCCCTCAGCCATTGGCCATCCCGATTCTAGATCCATATTCTTGGGATTCCCTGCTACCACGCCACCTTTTATGGCCTCCCTGCCTTCAGCATCTCACCTCCCAAACCCCATCCCTCCAATTCTCCAACCCCTCCATGCCTTTCTTTCAAGAACATTTCAACCCCGGTCTCAATCATTTCCTCTATTTTCAATTCCCCCACCCTCGTCTCACTTATTCACCACTTTCACATACACACCACCTACCATTCCAATGTATATGGTAGATACCACACTCGCATCCACTCCTGAAAGCATGGACATTTCACCACCCACGGCACCTCCCCCTCCCCCCACGCTTCCACCTCCTCCCATTCCCCCTCCACCAATTTCACCACACACGTCTTCAATAGACACATCATTCACTCTTCCCCTTCCCCAATTCCCTTCCCATGCATCCTCCATTGTACACACCACACCCTCATCCATAGGCAATGCATTGGACACTATGCTCGCATGTATATCACAGTTAAGGACAGAGTACAATCAGCTCCAACAACATAATGCACGATTACAAGAGCACTCGGAGGTACTGCAACATCGTCTTGCTATACTAGAAGAGGAGAATGCTCGCCTCCTTACACAATTCCAAACTCTACAAGAGGCTCATAGCATATTGGAGGTACAATTACAGAACACAGACAGGAAGCAATACAAGTGGTAGAAGGTCATCTACGGACACATCTAGAATGCAATTCAAAGCTTCAACAAAATATGGCCCTACTCAAGCGACACCTTGCAGCAGCTCATGAAGAGAATCGACACCTACAATTACAGAATCAGGAAAACCTAGAAGCAGCTATTGAAAACACACCTGGGGCACCCATAAGTCCCTCAAAGTTTCAAGCTGTGACCCCCGATAATATCAAGATAATCTTGGAAGACTATGCCACCCTACTTGAACCCCATGACCAGTTATCAGAGGAACTGGATCAACTGAAGCAGAAACACCAAAAAGAAACAACAGCTGCCTCTCAAACCACCTCATCCACGACTTCACTTCTCATAGACTCAGAGGCCTTAAAAGATCTCCAGAAACAGGTCACAGAATTGGAAGCACGTCTACTACAATATGAGAGACCACCTTCCCCACCTGAGGCTCCCACCGATGAGGAAACAATACAAATTCCGGTGGAACAAACGTTTGAAGAAGAATATGACCCACAACCATTCCCAGGAGGTCAACAAACAGAAGAAGGTCAGGATACGTTCGAAGCACCACGACCCCCTTGGCTACGACAAGTGGAGGAAATTGGGGGTTCACATGAAGAGCGAACAGTCGTGCAAAATCAGGCCATGCGGGTCATAGAAGACACTGTATTACAATCCAATTACTTCAAGAACCTGTCATCTAGACGCCTTATCCTCTCATCAGAACTCCAATACAGGCCGTACTATATCATTTTGGCAGACTATAACGCAAAAATACAGAGAGTCACAGACAAGATTCCTACCTTCGCTACCCAGTTTCAACCGGAAGACCTTCCTCTAGACGTGCAAAAAGGCAAAATTCGTCAACCAACATGGCGGCAGAAACTTCTTGAGACATATCCTAAAATGCTGCGGACATGGAACAATGCGCCTTTACATCTCCTATACAATCCTATGCTACGGTCCAATTCCACGACACAGGTCTTGGAAAGCATTCAACATTAAAGTTCAGAACAATGCACAATGCAAGGAATGGCTAAACTACCCGTACATAGCGCCACCGCAGGGACCACCATCAATAGCGTACATGATGGCCACAATTCAACATTGGATGCCTCGATTGAAGCCCATGCCAGATGTGGCAGCTCAAATGATGCTTAAGATTTTAGATATGATGCAGGTAGTACTGAAAACCTTTAGAAATGCAGCAGCACCACAGGTACGTCTACCGGGGTTTACCAATGGAAATTACGATTTGGTGTATGACATGAGCACCACCCCCAGTATTCGTGTGGCTTACCCCTGGCATGCACGCATCAAATACCTCCCTGCATGTTACAAACAGACATTCGAAGAAATGTTCAGATCAGGTTTCTAGGAGTATCACTCGGAGGTCTTCGCACCGAAGCCAACACACCTGCTCCATCTCTTTGCTTGTGAACAAGCCATGTACTCCGAGTACTACACCACACCGCAACCAAAGGTCCCCGGTGCAATAAACTGGGATGCATTGGAAGCAGACCTAGCAAGAGGCTTAAGGATAGGAGAACATGAATTAGCCACCAACCTCTACAGGACATCTTGCATTGTTCCCTACCTTTACTATGATGGGTTCCTTTAGAGGCTGTAAGGAACTGTAAAGGCCTTTTCTACTCGTCATGTGACGAGATGCACCACTGTCCAACACCCATGAGTCATCTGTTCTTGAATCTTCAACCGAGGAGCACACCTCCTCTATCGTAACAAATAACTCAAAAAGCTCTATTTTTGCTGTGTTGGCAGACTCCTTGCACTTGCCACCTTTTGAAGAGCCACTCTTCTCTTCTGCCTTCTTGATGTGACAGTCTTGGATTCTGTGTCCCTTCTTCTTGCAGTGGAAACACTCTCCTTTGAACTTCTTTTTGTGGTTCTTCTTTTTGTCTCCATCTTTTGAAGAGTCTGTTTTGCCTCCTTTGGCATTTGCTGTGAATGCAGCATCTCCTTTGCTACCACCACTCCTTGCCTTTAGCCGCAGCTCCTCCTCCATGAGTAAGGCATTGAATTCTTCAAAAGTTAGTGGTTGAGGTCTGATTTGAGTGTTAAGAGCACTTACCAAACCATCAAACTTAGGTGGATAGATTCAAAGACAACGTTGAGCTAGCTCCTCACTTGACTTTTGAACACCTGCTCCTGCCATTTGATCTCGTAGATTCTTTATGCGAGTGATAAACACCTCTGCACTCTCCCCATCAGCAAACCATTCTGCTGCAGGCTGATTCTCCAAGTTCTGAATCCGTGTCTGATTACGAGTTTCATATTGATTTCTCAATATGTTCCATGCTTCATATGCCTTCGTAGTATGCTGAATGAGAGTCAGAACACTATCAGAAGTACTTGTAACAAGAGCACAGAGTGCATCTGCATTTCTACGTTTCCAAGCACGTAGAAGTTCAACATCGGGAGGAATCATTCGACCAGGATTATTTGGATCAGATCTTTCTTGGGGCTCATGATCAGTCCCAAGAACAGTCTCCAAAAGCTCATACGAATCAAGAATATAAGTGATTTTGAACTTCCACAAGGTGTAATTCGTACCATCAAGTTTACCTTCTGTGAAGGCTGGTGGCCGTATCTGTTGGAGACCTCTTAATCTCCAAAGGTTTGATCTATACTGACTTAAGAACACTTCTATGTTAGTTATAAACCAAACTTTACACAAATATTGTTCTTCTTTACCAAAACTTTTATCAACACTTCTCTGAGTGAAGAAATGTCTACTCCAGAAAGTCTGCTTCAGAAATCAACTTCATTACCTGCACATAACTTCAAATTTCTTCAAGCAAATGATGCACAAGTATTCGCAATACCTTTGCGCAATCATACTAATCATTAGTTCTCAAAACTAATCACCAAAAGTTTAATTTGATCCTTAAGATCAAACATATGTCATAACTGTCTTCCAGAAGTAGCGCCTTCGACATAGTCAACTTCTTAAGTTGATTTCTCTCAACACAAAACCCGTTTTGCTAAATGCTTTTAGCCATAGCTTCCCTATCTCCTAGCTTAAATTTTAAGTGCTCATTCATCAAAAACTTTACAGTATACACTCAGATCTAAGCAAAACACTGAGACAAAAAAGTGCGCTACTCTCAGACTTCAGTTTTCACATTCTACATATGAATGTTCCTATTGATCATTCTCACAGTAGGAGAGGAATTAGATTCTGAAACTCTAGACATAGCTTCATTAGCTTCTCAATTAGATGTGTGCAAAAGGAATACTAATCTACATGATCAGACAGAGAGCACTCAGAGAAAAACCCGTCGCTATTTTTCTAGAAAAAACTCTCTACACATCTCTAAAACATTTGTCATCTACAAATGACTCTCACTTACATTTCTTGTCATCATTAACTTATATATACATGACTTTAGACTTATTTCGCGTCTATGACACTACTCCTTATCATCCTAAGATTTAGTTCTACTCAGATTACAAGGATTTCCACATATATGTACATATGTGTACAAGACATCATTCTAAAATCTTCTTCACTTTCACAAGAGTCTTCCTTTGCTTCATTCTGACCATAAGCTTTCTTCAAGATCTGTATAATCATCAATTTGTGATTGCCTTGTTCCAACAGCTCCCCCTCAATCACTAATTGTGATTATTCCATCCTTCTTCACTCCTGCCATCTCTTTGAATCTCTGTAGCTTAGGTCCATCCAAGCTCTTTGTCATCATATCTGCCACTTGTTCTTTTGTTGGAGTATACATCACTTCAATCTCTTTATCAAGTACCTTTTCCCTCAAGAAATGATACTGAATCTCTATGTGCTTAGTCCTGGCATGAGAAACAGGGTTAGCTGCCAAATACAAAGAACTCATATTATCTCCAAAAATAATTGGAGTACTATGATCAGTCTCAAAACTCCTCATCAAGATCTTCAACCATATCACTTCTTTTGCAGCTTCTACCATTCCCTTATACTCAGCTTCTGTGGATGATAAAGCAACTGAATGTTGCTTCTTTGAACACCAAGAAACTAGTTTATCTCCAACATAACAAAGATATCCATGAGTAGACCTTCTATCATCTGAGTCACCTGCCCAATCTGCATCACTAAACACTTTGATTCTTGTGTCAGAAGTGAAACCATAATACAAACCTTCACTTAGGGTTCCTTTGATATATCTTAGTACCCTTTGGGCTGCAATCCAATGAGTCTTCTTTGGGCAATGCATAAATTGTGACAACACACCTACTGCATATGATAAATCTGGTCTTGTCAAGGTAGCATAGATTAAACTACCTACCAAACTCTGATATTTCTTCATATCATTGAATTCTTCACCTCCATACCTGCTTAATTTATGATTTACCTCCAATGGTGTAGTTGAAGTCTTGCAGTCTTCCATGTTAAACTTGACTAGAAGATTCTTCAAATACCTCTCTTGTGAAACATATACTCCATGTTGAGTATACACAATCTACATTCCTAGAAAATAAGATAAGTTTCCCAAATCACTTATCTTAAACTCTTTCTCTATTTGCCTTTTGAGTTCATTGATTCCTTGAGCATCTGTTCCTGTGACAATAATATCATCAACATAAATACACATGTAAATGTACCCATTTTCACTTGCCTTCACTAGCAAGCTACTATCTGCCTTTGATGCTTGAAATCCACATTCATTCAAGAACTTGACAAGTCTGTAATTCCAAGCTCTTGGAGCCTGCTTCAACCCATACAAAGCTCTCTTGAGCTTACACACATAATCTGATCCAATTGAATCCATAAAACCTTCTGGTTGCTCCATGTATACTTCATCTGCAATGTATCCATTTAAAAATGCATTTTTCACATCCAATTGTGATAATTTCCATCCCTTACAAGCAGCAATAGCAATTAATGTTCTAATTGTAGACATCTTAGCAACAGGACTAAAGGTTTCATCATAATCTACCCCATAAGTTTGGGCAAAACCTTTGACCACAAGTCTAGCCTTGTATCTAGACACCTTACCATCTGCAAACCTCTTTGTTTTATATACCCATTTACATCCAATGACTTTCTGATTCTTTGGTCTTGGTACTAATTCCCAAGTTTCATTTTCAAGTAGAGCATCATACTCTTCCTGCATTGCCTTCTCCCAATTCTGTTTACCTTTGGCTTCTTCATAAGTGATTGGATCTTCTTCTGTCTTCACAATGTAAGCATAATCTTTTGTTGTTAGAAAAGATGTATCATAACTATACCTTATAGGTTCTTTCCTTTCCCTTGTGGATCTTCTAATCTCTGCACTTCTCGAAGTTTCAGCCTCATTTGATTCTGGATCAAATCTTGGCCCTTCTTCTACATGATCCTGCAATCTACTTTTAGAGTCAACATCATCAATACTTTCTTCATACACTTTTACTTTTGCCTTTCCTTTCCTTTGTATCTCTTCAACACCTGCATAATCATTTGTTGATCCTGTATACCATGTATTTTGCTCATCAAATGTCACATCTTTAGTAACAAGAAATTGCTTTGTGGATGGACTCCACAACCTGTACCCCATCTGTCTATCATCATATCCAATAAACACATACTTCTCTGATTTTGGTTCTAGCTTATGTCTTAATTGTGAAGGAACATAAGCATATGCTACACATCCAAATACTTTACAATGATCAAGAGTAGGTTTCTTACCCCACCATGCTTCATAAGGGGTTCCTCCATCCAAAGCTTTACAAGGTAACCTATTCACAAGGTATGTTGCAGTATTAATGGCTTCTGCCCATAAGTAATTTGGACAATTCTTTTCCTTCATCATGGCTCTTGCAAATTCTACAAGAGTCCTATTTCTCCTTTCTGATACTCCATTCTGTTGAGGGGAGTACCTGCAAGTTACTTCTCTTTTTATACCTGCATTCCACAAATAATCATCAAACTCTTTAGAGAAATACTCTCCCCCTCCATCTGATCTTAACCTCTTAAGCTTTTGCCCTGTGATCCTTTCTGCATAGGCATGAAAATGTTTGAATGTCTTAAAGACTTCTGATTTATCTTTGATTACATATAAAGTAATCCATCGGGTTGCATCATCAACAAACAACACATAATATCTGGATCCATTTATGCTATAGTCCCTTGAGGGACCCCATACATCTATATGAACCAATTCAAGCATATTTGAATACTTGTACCCTGATTTGTTGTAAGAACTTTTATGTGCTTTACCTAATTGACAAGCTTCACACTTGTACACCATATGTTGCCCTTCAATATTTGGCAAACCAAGCACCACCTGATTCTTTGACATTTCCTTTATAGCTCTCTCATTGAAATGACCTAGCCTTTTATGCCATAGGTTAATTCAGATACCTTTTGACTTCCATAAGTAAACAATGCATGTCCCACATTACCTTGAACTTTGAGAGTGAACAATCTTCCTTCCTTCTTCCCTGCAATTATGTTTCTATATCCCTGATTTGGATCTTGTACATAAACACCATCATTTGTGAATCTTACCTCATATCCTTTCTCCACAATTTGCCCTACACTTATCAAATTTTTAGGAATAGTAGGAACATAAAGTACCTTGCTCAAAAGAGTACTTCCACTCTTTGTCTTCACTGATCCAATGCTCTCCACTTTGTGTTTGGTATTATCACCTGTTTGAACTGTATGTCCATTCACCTTTGCTTCCATATCAGTCATCAAGGATAGATTCCCACTCAGATGGTTACTACAACCTGAGTCAATATAAAACACTCTTTGATCTTCTCCCATTGATTCATGAGTTGCATTCAAGATAAGAGTCATATCATCCTTCTGATCTGATGCATAATTGTAATAATTGTTGTTGTAGGACTGAGATTGGAAGTTTCTTCCACTTCCTCTACCATATGATGTCCTACCACCTCTTCCTCTGAAGTTGCCTCTTTGGTTTCTGCCTCCTCTACCTCTTTGATTATAATTCTGATTATTACTTCCACCATTTTGATTGTTATACCAACAATCATTTGCCAAATGATTAGTTCTGCCACAAATCCAACAAGCTTTAGCATTATCTTTGTTCTTACCTCCTCTTCCTTTACCTCTGAAATTCATCTTTCCTTTTGTGAAGTTAGCTTGACTTGAATTCCCTTCATCATCATTCGATTGCTTTCCCTTGCCATTCTTTTTCTTGTCCTTGGAGTACATAACTTGACTTGTACTTCTATCATTGTCTCCTTTAATGTCCTGCTCAAAAGTTAGCATGTGTCCTAGCAATTGATTAAGATCAGGAGTAAAGTGATCAAGTGACAACTCTATGGACAATATGAAAGACTTCCACTTCTCATCTCCTCTCAGACCTGTAAGTATTTGTCTTACCAACTTTTCCTCTTCAATGTCTTCATCCACTGCTCCCAAGCTATCTGCAATATCCTTCATCCTTGCCACATAATCAGAAATTGATTGTGAGCTCTTCTTCTTGAAGGTTGTAAACTCAGCCCATAGTGAGGACTTCCTTGACTTAGTTGTATTTTGGAAATGCTCTTCCAAGGCATTCCAAACATCTGTAGCACTTTCCAATCCTCTAATGTGAGGTAGCAGATAATCATTTACAGCCATGTAAATAATACTCCTTGCTTGAGCATCCTTTCTCATCCAAGTCTTCAAATTTGCAAGCTCTTCCCTAGTTGGAATACTAGGATCTGCAAATTCAGGTTTTTCTTCATCTCTTGTGATGAATGCCATCAAATCTTTACTCATGAGGTGTGCCTCCATCCTCATGGACCAAGCTAGATAGTTCTCCCTATCTAGCTTATCAATCTGCAAGCTTTCTCCCATCCTTAACCTTCTGTATCTGCAATTACTATGATTTATGAGGATAAAGTGTACCTTTGATATGAACTTTGTCCTTCTTGATTCTTTCGAACTCGTGCTTTGAACTTCTGCAGGTTATCTTCAATAATTTGTCCTTGTCCTCCTTTGATTTGGAAGAACTCCAATATCTGCACCAATCGGAACTTCGATTGTCTTTTCTTCTCTTGTATTACACCTTCAGCTCTGATACCACTGTTGGAGACCTCTTAATCTCCAAAGGTTTGATCTATACTGACTTAAGAACACTTCTATGTCAGTTATAAACCAAACTTTACACAAATATTGTTCTTCTTTACCAAAACTTTTATCAACACTTCTCTGAGTGAAGAAATGTCTACTCCAGAAAGTCTGCTTCAGAAATCAACTTCATTACCTGCACATAACTTCAAATTTCTTCAAGCAAATGATGCACAAGTATTCACAATACCTTTGCGCAATCATACTAATCATTAGTTCTCAAAACTAATCACCAAAAGTTTAATTTGATCCTTAAGATCAAACATATGTCATAACTGTCTTCCAGAAGTAGCGCCTTCGACATAGTCAACTTCTTAAGTTGATTTCTCTCAACACAAAACCCGTTTTGCTAAATGCTTTTAGCCATAGCTTCCCTATCTCCTAACTTAAATTTTAAGTGCTCACTCATCAAAAACTTTACAGTATACACTCAGATCTAAGCAAAACACTGAGACGGAAAAGTGCGCTACTCTCAGACTTCAGTTTTCACATTCTACATATGAATGTTCCTATTGATCATTCTCACAGTAGGAGAGGAATTAGATTCTGAAACTCTAGACATAGCTTCATTAGCTTCTCAATTAGATGTGTGCAAAAGGAATTCTGATCTACATGATCAGACAGAGAGCACTTAGAGAAAAACCCGTCGCTATTTTTCTGGAAAAAACTCTCTACACATCTCTAAAACATTTGTCATCTACAAATGACTCTCAGTTACATTTCTTGTCATCATTAACTTATATATACATGACTTTAGACTTATTTCGCGTCTATGACACTACTCCTTATCATCCTAAGATTTAGTTCTACTCAGATTACAAGGATTTCCACATATATGTACATATGTGTACAAGACATCATTCTAAAATCTTCTTCACTTTCACAAGAGTCTTCCTTTGCTTCATTCTGACCATAAGCTTTCTTCAAGATCTGTATAATCATCAATTTGTGATTGGCTTGTTCCAACAGTATCCGCAACGTTGGGATGACCGGCATCATTGCTGCTCCTGCTTGTGCGCCACCTACTCCTATTGATGAACCACCTTGGCCCCTAGTCGTAGATGATGATGCACCGCTTGACATCTTCTCTCTTTTGTTCTTCAGACCTCTGCAACCTCTGCATTTCTACTTCTGCACCACTCACAGCCTCCTGAGCTCTGATACCATGTAAGAAAATAAGAGCACAACGGAATAGACCTGTAGACAGAGTTGAGAGAAAAACTCAGACAAAGATACACGGAGACTGAGAGATAGAGAACTCAAATTCTTAGATTGCTGAGTGTAATGAAGTTACAATGATGGTGTTGTCCACCCATGCGCTCCCACTGTGGAGCTTAGATGGCGATCTAGACAGACTCTAGATGAAGGGCTTACTAGTGCGCAATGCTATGTAAAGCTCAACCTAGGCCGTGCTTATATAGCTTTTACAAGGCGGTTTGGTATAGATAAACGTAGTCGGGAGATACAAAATAGTCGATAAAATATATGATCTGACAATATCTCCACGACCAGAAGTCCTACCATCTCGGCCTTACGGGCCAGGGGGATAGGCCCCCCGGACCCCGCAGAAGGGGGCAAGCCCTCTGCACTCCCCCCATTAAGGTTCTATGGGGAAACTGCGTGACACCACAGAGCCTTTATTTTCACCTTAAATGGCAACCCAATGGTCTGGAAGTTTATGCCCTACCTAACCTAACGGCTAGGCTCACAAAGATCATCTTCAACCATCAATGGTCACACATAGACCTCATCTTACTTGGAAGTTAGGGTTCCACAAATGTCCGGGCTCTCATAATGGCTTCTCCTCATAATGGGGGCCTTACAACTTAGAGCCCCATGGATCATTTGTGGTCACATGAGGGTGGAGTATTGAGCATATCTAACATGGTGGACCACACGGTACCATTGATTACGGTATGGTACAAAAACCACAAAATCACACAAGTCTTAATTGATGGCGGATCTGTGTCAACATTGCAACAACAGCACTTTGCAAACGGCTGAGGTGGACGCAAATCGAACCTGTTCAATTCTTTGTATGCATGGCTGATCAATCTCGAGTCCATCGGGTGGGCATTACAATCTGCTCTTTGGACGTCCTTGGCTAAAACAAGCTAAGGTAGTGCAAGACTGGTCTGCGCATGAATTAGTCCTTAAAAATAATCACAGGAAATATGTTGTCCCATTGGATGACATGAAACCCTGTGACTTACATGCACGATCATATTTAGCAGAGCCTGTACACACGTTGGATGGTCTTTCCGATGATGAAGAGGAGACTTTCCTTAAGGCCAACAAGGATCTGATGACACTTGGCATTGTAGATTTACAAACGGTGGCTGATAATTGGAGTTCGACAGCTTGCATGGTGGTACCTTTGACCGGTGAGCATGAGTCGAGTACAGAACAGACTCTAGATGAGTTGATGCTCCAACAATTATTCCAGTCCCGAGATGATTTGGAAAGGCCCCGACAGTTCTATGTATCGGAAGATCAGCTGATCACCTGCAATTTAGGTGACCAAACCAACCCACGACCCGTAAAAATAAAGGTCGGACTATCCGCGACTTTCCAGGAGCAACTGTTGTAGCTGCTACGAGAGTTCGCGGATGTGTTTGCATGGGATTACAGGGACATGAAGGGGTTGGACCCGTGGACTTATCAACACAGAGTGGTGTTGAAACCGGATGCGAGACCCATCAAACAACCTAGTTACAAGATGAATCCTAACTATGCGGCACAAGTTAAAGCCGAACTTGATCGATTGTTGAAGGTGGGATTTATTGTGCCTATTGAGCATGCATAATGGATCTCTCCCATTGTTATAGTTCTGAGAAAAACAAGCAGCTGTGGATATGCGTGGACTACCGAAAGCTCAATACCGCAACCGTACCTGATCCATTTCCGTTGCCATTCCTGGATACCATGTTAGACGACGTGGCCGATAGGGAAATGTATTCCTTTCTAGATGGATACAGTGGTTACAATCAGGTCAGAATGGCAGAGCAGGACATACCCAAGACTGCATTTATTACCAATTGGGGTGTCTATGCGTGTACCGTAATGTGGTTTGGACTGTGCAATGCTCATAGTACGTTCCAATGCTGCATGCAGGAAATTTTTTCCCCTTATCTCATCACATTTATGAGAGTGTATCTGGATGATTTTTCATTATCCGATGATACGTCGGCACACCTATACCATTTACAGTGTTGCTTTTCGAAGTGTTGAGAATATCGTTTGTGCCTGAATCCGAATAAATCGGTATTCTCTGTATCTTGTGGCAAGTTTCTCGGACACGTTATTTCAAAACAAGGCATTCAAGTGGATCCAGACAAAGTGAAGGCCGTACTGGAGGCTCCTTCTCCTAAAACACTTAAAGACGTGATGCGGTTTTTGGGCCAAATCTGGTGGCATGGGAGACATCTGCGTTGGCTTGCTCATTTGGCAATACCACTTAATCGATTGATAACCAATAGCCCGCATCAGTTTGAATGGATTGAAGAGTGTCAACTTTCTTTTGATAGACTGAAATCATTGTTAACTCAGGCTCCCATTTTACAAGCACCTAATTGGGAATTGCCATTTCATGTCTTTGTGGATGCATTCGGCAGTGCCATTGGAAGCGTGTTGATACAGCAGACGGATAAAAGGTTTCGTCTCGTATATTATGCGCATCGCAGATTGGTCCCAGTAGAGCATAACTATTCAATTACTGAACGAGAATGTCTTGGCTTAGTATATTCTGTGAAAAAATTTTGACATTATCTATTGGGCAGACGTTTCACCTTCCATGTCGATCATGCAACATTGGTCTATCTTGTGCGACAACCGCATTTGGGAGGACGGTTAGCACGGTGGGTCTTGCTGCTTCAAGAATTTGATTACTCCATCGTACATCGACTAGGGTAAGCTCATGCTCTTGCTGACTTTCTCTCTTGGTTGGATTCCGCTGAGCCTCCGGAGGGAATTGATGATACAACACCAACCATCTATGTAGCAGAGACAATCCAGGATGATCAACACGAATTACCGGTACCCTCTTCTTACTATGATACCTTGTGTCTGTTCTTGACTAGTGGATGTCCGCCTGGTATGATTTCTTCAGCCGCTAGACGAAGACTAGCCATGTACAGTCGACACTTTCGATTGATTGTTGGACAATTATATTACATGGACCACTCAGGAATACTACTCACATGTGTCCCCCCCATGAAATTTCTTCAGTCGTTACCATGGCCCATACTGCTCCAACCGGAGGACATTTTTCAGTTGACTTGACTCACCAGAAGATTCTCTAGAGTGGGTTGTGGTGGCCCACTATGTATCGTGACGTGACCAAGTATGAACAACAATGCGACGAGTGCCAGCGTTCCGGTCAACCTTTACAGAGATGTTACTTTCCTCTCCAACCTGTTGTGCCTCTTGAACCTTTTTCAGAAATGGGGCTTGGATTTTATCGGACTGATTACACCTCCCGTGACAGTCACCAATAATAGATATATTCTTACATGCACAGATTACGAAACTAGATGGACCGAAGCATGGGCTCTACGATCAGCTACAACGACTGCGGTTGTTAAATGTTTAATGAAGGATATCTTTCCGTGCTATGGGTTACCCTTGGAGATAGTAACTGATCAAGGTACGCACTTTGCCAATACATTAATGCAAGTGCTTACGAAAACATTCTAGATTGTGCACAAATTTAGTTCTCCCTATTACCCACGGGCAAATGGACTTGCTAAGAGTACCAACAAATCTCTCTCAAACATCTTGAAGAAACTGGTGTTAGATTGCCGAGAGAGATAGGACCAATTTCTACCTGCTGTACTATGGGCTTATCGTACCACATACAAAGTGGCGACCGGAACAACTCCTTTTATGTTGGCATATGGATTGGAAGCAATTGCTCCGATGGAACTGGTGGTTCCCAGTCTGTGTCTGGTCCTTGAACGGAAGCTATTACCGAAAGAATCTTTTCCCTTTCGATTGGAGGCTTTACGGTCCCTGGATGAACAATGTCTGGAGAGTTTCTTGGTGATGCATGAAGTGCGGCTGAGACAAGCCAAAACCATGATCATTTTCTCAAAACCCCCGTGTTTATGATAAACCAATTAGTCCTCTTCTATAATGCTAAGTCTAATAGATCCGTCGAAAAATTTAAGCTATGATGGTTTGGTCCCTACCGGATTGCTGAACAAGTGGGACCCGCAACTTTTTGGTTATCCACCTTAACTGGTCACATTCTCCCTAAAGTGATTAATGGTTCAAAGCTTTGACCCTACTACCCGCCATCTACCAATTCATAAGGTGTCTTTGGTATTTTTACTCTTTTTCGTTTCCCACTCTTTTCCATCGTCTTTCTTTTCTGATCTTTGTGTTTCAGTTGAACAACTGACCGTAATCCTTCTGTTTTCTTATCTAACCATGATTAATAGCTGCATTTGTTAATACATGCATGTCTCCATTATGTCGGTATATTTCCCATACTACGTTATGATTAGGGTTCTTGCCATCTGATTTTTTCAGTGTTCCTACTTAATCTTGTTCTTTCCGCTATTAATCGCTATTGTGTCTTTGTGTGTTTGCGCCCAGTGTGTGCTCTGTGTTTTCACTTATCTCTGAGTGCGCCATGGAAGCTCTTGCTAACATACTAACCTTCCGTGTGGGTCTCACTCCAGATGTGAGTGAGTACTTGCGTGCTCGGGGACTATTGGCCTTCGCTGAATTGCCTTGGCATTCAGTGGAATGTCATCCCTTTCACGTGCAGATTATCTCAGCCATCACCGCCATGCCTGCTACAGAGCAGTGCTAGCCATTACAGTGCTTAAACCCTCGTGTTGTAGTTACGCTCAACACTGTTGCTGAGGGATTCCGTCTCCCTCAAGAAGGATTAGTCGATGGACCACTCCTTCCGCTGGCAACTATGAAAGAACTTTTTCCCCGGCACTCATCTAATGAGTTTGCCATTCTCTACCGCCCCAAGCCAGAACGCACCACGCTGTAATTTCTTATAGCAGCCTTAAACATGCAAAAACACACGTATGGCATTTCCAGGCCTTTTTACTCGATGATTGATACTGCCTTCCGAGAACCCGTCCATTTCACATCCTTTTTCTTCCGGCGCATTCACCGTGAATGCTTAGCAGTGATCCAAGTCGCGCAACCCCCTCCAACCAATACTATTCTGTTACACGAGGAATCTACACAGATGCTGGAAGACGACGATGATGAAGACTTGCTCCATTTTTCCCAACAAAAACGCAGACGCATTAGCCCATCGCAAAGCCGGGTGTAGGGTTCCACTACGGTTCAAGACGTTGAAGTCTTCCACGACACCGCTACTTCCTTACAGGTAGAGTCTATACCATCTTCTCCTGGTAAGCAACCTGAAACAGACGTTATTATGGAAGACGTAGCTTAAGTCTCATCAGGGGAGGAATCTCAGCAACTGGATGCTGAGGCTGTGAAGGAGATAGCAGAAGCTATTGTTGCTACAGAATGTCAATCTCCTTCTTCACCAACTGTAGACGCCTAAGCAGATGCAGTCAATCAATTGACTGGAAATGCAGAGGCAGTTATCGAAGCCGCCTTGTCAGTACCACAGATTGAGACTGGAATAGTTTTAGTTCTGACTGCCCTTATCGCTCTTCCTCCTCCAACTACCATTCCCGATGCTGCTGACGTTCTTCCTGTTGCGCCTTCAACTGCCATTCGTGAGGCATCAACCCATCTCCTCTCCTCTCCCGACTACTCTCCACCATCATCACCTCACCTCCTCGTTGCCTCATCGTCACAACCTCCTCCTTCTCTTCCCCCAACCGTAATGTTCACTGAATTGGCATCCATGGGTCAACTCCTCATCCAATTCTCTTAGCAATTTCCCTTCCAGATGAAGATAACAACTCAGATAATTCAACAGGAGTTGCAGAGTAAGGTTGACCTTCTCGAAGCAGACATTGCCCCTCTCCAAGAAGAAGTACTTGTAGTCAAAGCTGAGAATCATTCCTTGCAGACTCAGAACTAGCAACTCCAAGAACAATTAGTAGAAAAAGACATTATCATTGCTCAACGGGACACCGCACTTGTCAAATTGAATGTGAAGGATGTCCTCCTTGTTGCTCGCGATGAAGAAATTTCTCAATTAAACAAATGGTGACTGACAAAGAAGATGTCAGGGTTGCGCTCGGAAATTTGCTGGAGGATACACGTGCAGACCTTGCTTTGGTGGAGCAGAAAGGACAGGAAATGGCAGACCTTGCTATGCAAACCACTGAAGAATTAAAGAAGGTGTCCGAAGAACTTTTCCAGAAAAGTCGTGATTTGGAAGCAGAGATTGGCCGGGCTATTCAGTTAAAGAAGGAGATGGAAGCTATTAAGAAGGAGCGAGACACTTGTTACAAAACCATTCAGTTTCAAGCTCAAGAACTTGAGAGAAGAGAAAAATAGTTAGGAGCTCAGGTAGACAGACTCTTGCGAATTGATGCAGATATAGCAGAAATGAAGCTGCGATGAGACGCTGCTTTGGCCAATGATTTTTATCTACATGAATTTTTTTTGTAGACTCAGACCGAATTACTTATCAGCCAGGAGTTAGAACTGATGCACAACTGATAGAACCAGCTATTTTGAAAGATATGCTAGATTCCCTCAAGCAGAGGATTACACGTACCTTTAAATTAGCTCGTCAGGTAATCATAGATGAACCATGATTGTATAATTCCAATTTTGGGTTCGAGTCCACCGTGTGTGCCAGTGTAAGCCGCCGGAAAGGAACTCATATTTTTTGTAATATATATTATGAAAAGTTGCACGCATGATGTAAAGGCGTAGCGCAAAGTTATAACCCTTGAGAGATTAATAAAAAGAGTTGCGTGAAGCAGAAGATGTAGCCGCCGGACTGTTCGTCTGGGCGAGAGCCGGAAGTGAAGCACTATTTGCCAAACTCTGTGTAACACTGTGTCTTCTGTCAATTCTGTTGATTAAGTTAAATCATTCAGTGAAGTTAAATGAAGTGTTAATTAAATTGATTACGTGATAAGTGAAGAAGCTGTATGGTACATTGTTTGATGTGGAAGTGTGTTGAAGAACGTATTCGAACCAGTACTGGGAAGATTATCCAGATTAACGTGTAGTTCGGTGAAGTATTATATTCTTAATCTGTAGATTTGAGAAAATACAATAAGGGCTTCTGTTTACAGACCCCTAACCATCCCAAGAACCCAGGACTGGAAATAGATTAAAGTGGCAAAGGTTTAACACACACAATACTGAATGTATTACTAGAGAATGTACAAAGATAAGTAGCCCATTAGGGCAATAGATGTATATACAAGCCGGGGGAAAGAAACCTCCTAAAGAGGGAAAAAAGTGCCTCAGTGGTCCTAGTGTGTTCACACACATCACTACCTAACTAAATCAACATGCTGGTCCTAATGAGGCAACTTCTCAGCCTTTGCAGGTTTCATGTGATGATGTAGATCATTCCATTTTTTATGCAGATTTACATGATGCACTTATTGATGAGAGAGCTGATATTGAGAAGGCAAGAACTATGCCAAAATGGCTGGTGCAGACCTTGCGTGACAACAAATTAGATGCACCTCTGTCATATCATACTCGATTAGGCTCTCATAGTGCCTCTTTTGCATCAGATTGCTATGCGATGGCTACATCTAGTCTCTGTGATGAGACTGAGCCTATTTCGTTTGATGAAGCACAAAATTCAAAAAATTGGATGGCTGCTATGCAATCTGAATATGATGCAATAATGAAAAGTGGTACTTGGTCTTTATGTGACTTGCCTCTTGGCAAGAAGGCCATTCACACTAAGTGGGTATACAAGTTGAAGCGTAAACCTGATGGTAGAGTTGACAAGTATAAGGCTAGGCTTGTTGCAAAGGGTTATGCGCAAGAAAGAGGCATTGATTTTGATGAAACCTTTGCTCCTACTTGCTGAATGACTACTGTTTGTAGCATTTGTGCACTAAAATTCTGATCATTGTGGTTTACGTTGATGACCCGCTACTCACTGGTCCTCATGAGAGGCATATTTCTGATTTTAAGGCTGATTTGCATGCCTCATTTGAGATGTCTGATTTGGGGCATCTGCATTATTATTTGGGCATTCAATTTATGCATGTTATTGCAGCGTTTTGGCCTTGAAGACTGTAAACCTATTGCCACTCGTATGGAGATAGATTTATGATTGAGTCTTCATGATGCTGGAGATGCATTTGATTCTGTTCTCTATCAGTAGGGTATTGGGTGCCTGATTTACTTATGCATTACTCGGCCAGATATTCAGTTTGCTGTCTCATAGATGAGTGTTGAGAGCAGTATGGGCACCCAAGGACCGACTACACAAGGAAGCCAGCGGAGAGAGTCAGAACAAAGTGAAGGAGTAAGTAGACAAAGCAGTCGACGCAAATCTGGCAGATAGGCCCTTCAAATTTCTTCCAAATCAACATCTTTTAACAGTGATTCTTATCACTAACAATCATTGTAAATACCATTTCATATTTTTGTAGCTCCATTTTGTGCAAGCCAAGGAGTCCTTGAGCTTGAGGAGCCTTAGAAGTACCTACATATCAATTTTCGTATTTTTTAGACTCCGTTTAAGCCCTCAAATTGGCCCTGGAACCTAATTTTTAACTAGGCCGGACACTAGGTCTGGACAGGGCCAAAACCTAGTCAAAAACTATAAAAAGAGCTAGAGAGCTCATTTTTGAGGTTAGATTGTAATTGAAACGAACTTGTAAGAGCTTTTGAAAGTAATCTAAAGAACTCCATTGATTCTCTCTCTTTGTCTTGCCGTGTGTGCGCGTGTGTGTGTATGTGTGTGCATGCTTGTGTGCTTCTCACTCACGCACTTGTGCCGCCACTTGCTCGAGGTCTTCATACCATCCTCACGTCTTCCCGGATTGACATTAAAGGAGGTGCTACTCAACACTGAGCTACACCAAATTTTGGCGCCGTTGCCGGGGATCGAGCTTTGAGGACGAGCGTGTGATGGTAAGACGTAGAGTTGACGCGTTGGAGTTGTAGGTAATTTCTTTATTTTTCCTATTTTTCTCTTTCTTACCTCACCACCATCATCATCATCATCATCCTCACCATCTTCCACCTCCATCTCCATCATCGCGAAAATTTCAGTTTTTTGACTATATCCCCATCTCCACCTCATTTCCCTCATTTCACTTGTGAGAGAGAGCGAGAGAGCGAAATTGCATGTGCTGTTTTTGCATGTTTCTTGAGCTATCTTGCAGGTACAGTTCACATCACCATCCCCAGCTCCCTGCGCAGGTACGAAACTCGACGAAACTGTCTCGCAGTCGCCGACTTCTGTCGATCGCGATTGACAGAAATTCTCACCTTTTGGTAAATCTGAGTGCACCACTGTGGACTAGAGACCCTGCACACCACCTTTCCCCGGCAACGGCGCCAAAATTTGGTGTAGCTCAGTGATGAGTAGCACCTCCTTTAATGTCAATCCGGGAAGAGGTGAGGATGGTATGAAGACCTCGAGCAAGTGGCGGCACAAGTGCGTGAGTGAGAAGCACACAAGCATGCACACACATACACACACACGCGCACACACGGCAAGACAAAGAGAGAGAATCAATGGAGTTCTTTAGATTACTTTCAAAAGCTCTTACAAGTTCGTTTCAATTACAATCTAACCTCAAAAATGAGCTCTCTAGCTCTTTTTATAGTTTTTGACTAGGTTTTGGCCCTGTCCAGACCTAGTGTCCGGCCTAGTTAAAAATTAGGTTCCAGGGCCAATTTGAGGGCTTAAACGGAGTCTAAAAAATACGAAAATTGATATGTAGGTACTTCTAAGGCTCCTCAAGCTCAAGGACTCCTTGGCTTGCACAAAATGGAGCTACAAAAATATGAAATGGTATTTACAATGATTGTTAGTGATAAGAATCACTGTTAAAAGATGTTGATTTGGAAGAAATTTGAAGGGCCTATCTGCCAGATTTGCGTCGACTGCTTTGTCTACTTACTCCTTCACTTTGTTCTGACTCTCTCCGCTGGCTTCCTTGGCTTGAGAGAATCCAGGGGCAGAGATGTATGGAGCTTGGACATTCCGAAAGGTTTTGAAGACAATGGTCATGAGCTCGAATATCTTCATACACATTTTCGCTGCTATGTCGGGTACATTATTTAGGCGTGTGGACCAGTGCCGAATTGTGGATATCATGTAGGCTACGGTTGGGGTCCCTCGAGGTGGAGCGAAATATGGGTAGTTAACCCAAGCCGAGCACTCGTTATTGTTGCGTACCTTGATTGCAAATGCTTGTCAGGATCTGTGACGTACCACTGGACAATAGCATGGATTATACTTGATATATAGTGGCATGGTTGCCCAAGTACTCATCATCTCTGGGTAATCGGTGAGTAGACGTGCACGCCAATTAGGTTGGAAGATTGAGCCAGCACGTGCATCTGTCGGTAAATCCCCTATCTCAAATTGAGTGGCGAATGTGGGCTCCTTCCCTGTATGTCTTTTGACTTCTGCATTATAATCATGTAGTAAGACAAAATAAGGCATGTATTGCGATTCTGATGTTGTGATTAACCGTTGATGGGATAAATTTTGAAAGTAGGAAGACCGAAGGACAGTTTCTTCCAGATTTGTGAGAGATTGCATTTGCACGGCCACACGATCATCATGTGTCTTACCCACTTTCTCGACCCTTTTGACCCAATCTGGAACTTGAATTTCTAACGTGTCTTGTCCTTCTTCCGTAGTTCGACCACCAGGCGTCGGCATAGGCTCGTATGGCTCTTCATAGCTATCATCGACGGGGATTTCCACTACTGTTTCAGGTTCTGGTTCTTCAATGGGCGAGGGTGGTCGTTCATATGGGAGGAGGCGTGCTTGGAGTTCTGCCACCTGTTTCCGGAGGGTCTCCATTTCTTCTGTAGAGTGCTGCAAGATTACCGGCTCTTGTTGAGCTGTGGGCACACTGGCAATCTGTTTCTTGAGATCTGCACATTCAGTCTCTAGCTTTTCATATGACTCTAAGAAATTTGCATGCTCCTCAAGTAAGATGCGAATGTCTTCCGATGGGACTGCTCTATATCTGGTCGGGCTAACGGTTGCTCCTACGGTTCCTTCCATAGCCGCTTCAAAGTTGTCTTGGTTTTGTTGTTGAAGTCGTTTGTTCTCTTCTAGTGCTGCGGCCATATGCTTCCTTAATAGCCCAATGTTGCGTCTGAGTGTAGCGTTAGAGATCATTTGCGCTTGAAGCACTGTTTCTAGTTCCTTGACTGCTTGGTCATCTATAGTTGATGTCTTTGATTCCAATTCGGAGTGAGCCTACTGTAGTGTGGTATGCTCGGTTAGGAGCGTCTGGTAGTCAGCTTCAAGAGTGGTGACTCTAGCTTGCAGACGTTGAGATTCTGCCTGGAGGGCAGCAGTGCGTTCTTCCAATTGATGGTAGTCTTGTTGTAGCTGATGTGCACACTGAAGTAATGTGTTGAACGTGCTATTTACATTATGAGATGCAAGGGGAAAAGTTTGAAATGCAGGGGAGGTGGGATTGGGTAGGGGGGTAGTGAATGCTGTGTGTGCCAATGATGTGAGTGGTGAGGTGGGGGGCAAGGGAGGGGAAGATGGTGGAATCGTGGGGAGAGGTGCTGTGGTTGGTGAAATGTCCATTGGGTCAGACAAGGTGGTGTGTGCAGGGGCTACCATGTAGGTGGGTATGGTAGGTGAAGTGAGTGTGGTGTTCGTGTAAATTGATGTCGTTGCGAACATCGGAGAAATGTGCCTCGGAAACATTGGAGAGCGGGTGAACTGCTCCACAACGGACGGGTATTGGGGTGGCGCGGTCAGGTTGAAAGAGGTGTAGGGGCTAGATGGGAAGTGAGGGTCATGGAATGGAGGTACCCGTATTGGGGGATAGGTCGGGAAACAGAGGGTGCCTTCTGTAGGTGCTGGGTTTCCAACTACACTTGGAATTATGGGATGGCCAATCATGGGTTCAGAGGATAGACGGGACGAAGTGTACAAGGGATTTGTGACGAAGGAGAAGAGGGTGTCGTGAGGTGGGTTCTCGAAATGAGAATGATTTGAATGAGGATGGGTTATAAGTGAAGGTAGAGGTGATGACTGTCGTTTCTTCCAAGGTGGGAGGTGGTGGTGGGGGTGGAGAAGGTGGTGATGGAGGATGCTGGGGTGAGATGGGTGATGTCTGAACGAAGGTTTCGGCGGAGAGGTCAGTGGTGGTTGTGGGGGTGGCTGTGGTCTCAATGGGTACTTCTGGTTCTGTGACGGGTATCCTGATAGTCTTACCTGCTCGTGGTAACGTGTCCACTCTGCGTTTGTCGTACCTTACGGACTGGCGGACTGCGGTGTGGACAGCCTCCGGAACTCCTAAAGAGTCTGACACTAATTTGAGGGTGTCAATGAAGTTTTGGTCCACCCCTTCATCGGATAGAATTTCTTGCATCAAAGCTTGACCTGATACCAGAGAGAGTTGATGCCTTTCTTGTACTGCTTTGATAGTGTCGTATAGCCTTCGTAGTTGAGCTGTATATGCTGGTGCACCTACAAGTTCTGGCACTTCTTGTTGCTCCTCTTGGTGCTCTTGATCATAATCCTCCTCATCATCCTCCTGTTCTTCATCTCCGTCATCCTCTGCATCCACTTCGACAGGTGTGACAGGTGCTTGGGAGGTTGTGGCCTGCGTTTGCACATTTTCCGCTTGTTGTGCCTCTTCTGCCTCCAGCTCTACATCTTGTAATAATTGTTCGAAATCTTCATTAGTGAGTTCTTCTAAAGGAGCACCACTAGGAAATTCAAGATCGGTTGGAATGGGAGGGAATATCAAGGTGGAACCATCGGTGCTGCGTCTTGGAAGTCGGAGTGTGAATGGTCGGACTCTTCGGGGTGGAGGGGTGACGTCTGGTGTTAGGGTGGCTCCACGTGGTTGAGCACATGGGACTTGGACAGTGCCTCTCATCTTCTTAGAAGGGGGTCCCGTGGATGTCCTGCCTCTAAACTGCTCAACCCGATTCCACATTAGGGCCCGTTGGATCGGAATGTCATAAGCCAAACACCTATAAATGATTCTTGTCAGAGCACAGCAACCATATAAAACCTGTTTCCGCGGCCAGCGTTTGTGAGCTAGGTGTATCTGATCAATTATCCAGTGGGGTAGGTTGATGGTGAGACTCTGTGTCTCTGCCAGATACAAGCTAAACCAAATCTTTTTGGGCGGCATGGTGAATCTATCTTGCGCCGGGAAAGCAAAGTGTTGCATGCACATGCGAAGGTGTATTGCAATATTAGGCGTCATGGATACCATGTCCTTGAGTTTGGTGAGACTTCGATTCTTCATGTAATCCGGTACTAGGGTTTCCTTTTCTGTAGGAATATGCATTCCGCGCATATCTAGAGCCTCTCTCACCAAATTGTTTGATAGCCTGAACCTCTTGAGCTCATTCCCCTTTGTCAGAGATGGAATCACAAATGAGCTTGCACCTTTTGGGTTCTGGTTTGGAGTCAAGGTGTTGATGAGGTAGTAGCATCGCATGAAGTCAGGTTTTGGGAGTCGGGCACTGAAATAGGCACTCAATTCTGCTTTTTCCCATATCTGACGTAGACCTTCTGCATTTTGTAATTTCTCAAATTCTCTTGTAAAGAAATGGTATCTGCCTTGCTTCCCATTGAAGTCCAACTCTGATTCCCATAGGTACGTTCCTTCACCCAAGGGTCCTCCCACCTCGGTAAACCAATGTGAAGTCTTTCCCATGGGCATGGTGTGGCCACGCGGAGGGTCCGCAATAGGTATGATTTTGACGGCCTGCAATTCTTCTGGTCTTTCAATTGTCTCAGGCAAAACGTGTAAACTGTCCAAGTCCACCACTTGCGGGCTTGTTTCTGTATGCGAGCTAGTTCCTGCTGCCTCCGCCATGTTAAAAATGTCGTAGCTGATTCTGTGAGAATATATGAATAAACGTTAACATTGCAATGGACACAAAAATGACATAGTGTCCCTTGTTACAACATTAACTTAAAGTTCGGGAGTGGTTAGGGGTTAATAAGTGCTCGGTGCTAGTGTGTGTAGTTAGGAGTTAGGTAGTCCTAAGAGCTAAGCGAAATGATGTGATGTGAGAGTGAAGCGGTTAGTAGGTGGTCATGGATTTACAATCGGGGTCCGGGGGTTTGTTACAAGTCTTGGGCTGCCAAATGCAGTGGATGGGTTTTGTTCTTGGTTCCGTAAAGACTCTCGAGAGCTTTATAGGCGTGTCAGCTTGGAAGTGAGGCCTTTTAGGGACCCATTTACAAGTGATTCTGTTCGTGCTCATGGGCCTTGGTGTTGAATATGAGTGGATGTAGGCTGTGCGAGTGAATGGATCATGCTGTGTAGGGTGTGTTCTTGGTGTAGCTATTTGAGCCTGCAAACAAGCCTTGGGCACCCAAATTTGTCTTGATTGTGGGCTGGCCTTCATCAACTTCTTGGGCACCCAAATAGACTTCACGTTAGCAGATGAGCTTCTGAAAGACTTCTTATTATTATCGGGTTGTTGGTCACTAATAAGAGGCTTTGCCCATGTGGTTGGCTTAAGTGCAACCGGGTGTTCGCCTTTCCGCACCCACACTTGGTTCACTTGCTGAGATGTTTTGCTACGCAGGTACTTTTGATTTCCGGCATAGGTAGTACTCTGGTTCTTCTGCCTTTGATCCACCTTCGGTTGCTGCCTCCTTCTGGCCTTTGGAAAAGAAGGGAGTTCCGTTGCATTCCTGACTCCTTTTTTGCGAACATCATTCCTCTGCAACACATAGTTTTGGACAAGAACAGCATGGTCATCTTCATGTGTACCCCTGGAAGGACCAGGAGTCTGTGCCTTTCCTAGTTCCTTGAGTGCTCCATTGTCTAATTCTACTGTAACACGGCTATGATTGACCCAAACCTGGAGAAGTCCACTTCTTAGGTTTAAATTAATTGCTTGGTCATAGATCCAATCTTGACCCAAGACTAGAGGTTCAGTGAGATCCTCATCGTGACACACCAGTACTTTAACTGTCATTGCCTCATCATGAATGTAGAGGGGGAGTTCCACCTCGCCCATGCAAGGGGTTTCCACTCCTCCCAATCCTATGAGATATGCTTCCACAGGGTTGACCGTCAACTGTAATTCTTGACAGTAAGACACTCTAACAGCACTAGTGGCTGCACCTGAGTCAATCAAGGCTCTTACGTTCCTTGCACTCTTTCCTTGTCCTATATCTAGGGTTATGAAAGGACGTCTATCGACTATCCTATGCGAGCTTGTTCCTGCAACTTCACACATGGCCATAGGATATCCTTGATCTGCATAGTCATTCGCTCTAGGCTGATCTCTACCTTGCCTTCGTAAGTTCATCCTTCTGATGCGTTCTAAAGCTTCTGCTTGAGCCTCTTCTCGAACTCGCTTTTCTTCCTCCTTGCGTTTCTTAGCAGTGTTGAGTCGGCTGAGCATTTCCTCCGTGAGGGGTTCCTGATACAACTTGACTCTGCAACCGCTAATGTAGTTTGGGAGAACATCACCCTCTAACGTGGCTAGTTGTACTGCTCCGCTCGTGGAGATCCTATTGATGATCATAGGTCCGTATCCTCTCTTTTCTAGCTTCCGTGCGTGTTGTTTCAGTGTATAGACTAAAACTAGATCTCCTGCTTTCAAACCCTTATCCTTCACATGGGCATCGAAATATGCCTTCTGTCTCTTCTTGGCTGCATATATTCCTGCAGCGGCTCTTAGTCTTGTTTCCCCTAATCGTTCAAGGTCAAAGATCCTAGAGGAGAGCTCATGACCTGTCCATTCGTGCTCTTGTGCTACTCTCAATGTAGGGATCAAGAAGTCCAAGGGTAACACAACGTTTTGGCCGAATACCATCTGAAAGGGGGTGGCTTGGAGTACCGTTTTGTAGGCAACTCGGTATGCCCAAACAGCATGGTGTAGCTGTTTGTCCCAATCAGAGCGTTTAGTGTTCACTAATTTCGTCAGTACATTGCATAAAATCTTATTAGTGCTCTCAGCTTGTCCATTAGCTTGAGGGTGATAGGGGGCAGACTTCTTGTGTATTACCAAGAATTCTTGGAGTAGATTTTCAATCACTTCATTTAAGAAATGAGTGCCTCTATCACTTACAAGCTCTATAGGTAGCCCGTATCTTGTGAATACATTCTCAAACAAGAATTTGGCCGTTGTTTGAGCATCGTTCTTTGTCGTAGCCTTTACCTCTACCCACTTGGTGAGATAATCTGTTGCAACAATGATGTATTCCGCATGAGAACCTCTAGCTGGGGGATTAATAGGACCTACGAAGTCTATTCCCCACTTAGAGAATGCACGTCCACCCATCATAGGTTTCAGTGGCATCTCATCTTTGCGTATAGGATACTGAGTCCTCTGACAGACATCGCACCGCTTCACATAGGTATGTGCATCCATGTGAAGGGTAGGCCACCAGAAGCCCGCAAATAGGATTGCCTTGATCACCCGATCCGATCCAAAGTGTCCTCCTGCTACACCTTGGTGAGCAGTTTCTAAGATCTTAAGATACTCACTTTCATGGACACATAGCCTCAGGTAACCATCTTTACCACGCTTATATAGATTATCACCAATGAGTGAATAATCCTGGGCTTCTTGTTCTAAACTCCTTTTCCTAGCTAGAGTCATGTCTGGAGGGAATGTGTTTGTCTTCAGGAAGGATACTAGTGGTTCACTCCAATCTGGCACAATGGATACTTGATAAAGAGTGGCGTGTTCCACAGGTGGTTTAGTGCAACAGATTGGGCATTCCTTGCACAACTTTTGGACATCCGCTTCCATAGTCGGCCAATGTACTCCGAGTCTCTTTAGGGTCTGTAAAGTTCGTTGCTTTGCATGGTGTTGCTCTAGTGCACCTACATTGTTGGTGCAGACCAATCACCAATTGAAGGCTTGGAAGATCAAATGATGAAGGAAGAATTAATTCCTAAAGTGTGGAAGAAGATTACAATCAGATGACAAGAGAAGTGTACACATATGTACATTAGCATAGTCATAGATGACTTAGATCTTTTGTTCAGTAAGAATTATGTACAAATTATCTATAAATACCTTGAGAAAAGTCGGGGCATGTATGAGAGCATATGTGACAATAGTCAGATGTCAAGAATGAGGGAGATAGAAGTCAAGAGATAGAGGAAAGTGTTTTTGAGTTTGCTCTCATCACTCAGTTGTTTTTTCTCTGAGTAAATGAAAAATTTTGCGCCCGGTGTTTCTGCGTGTTCTCCTTCTACAGTAGATCAATTGTGGAATGCTTTTGTACAAGTCTAAGTTGAGAGTTGCTTGACCTCTGTGCAAAGTTTCAGCTTCCAATTGTAATCAGGCTGAGTGAATTAAGTGTAGGAACATTCATATGTGAAGTGTATTCATAGGTTCCTAAAACAGGCGCATATTTCGAAGTCAATGTTTTGATCATTTCTCCTAGCACAGTTTAAAGTTTTGCATGAGTGAGGGCTTAATTTTTAAGTTAGAAGATAAGCTACTTATGTCTAAAAGCATTTTGTAAAACGGGTTCTATTCAAGGAGAACCAAGTCTTAAAAGTTACAGGTGTAAAGTCGACTGTTTTGGATGACAGTTTCTGACATAGGTAACTTGTGAAATCAATTTCTCAAGTTATACTTAATCTTTTGGAGTAATTCAACTTGGAATAGTTGCGCAATCTCTAGGAGATGATTCGTACAAAGTTTCATCAAAAACTTTACACGTTTGATAAGTCAATGTAAGGAAATAGTGCAGCAGACTTTTCTGTGTATCACCTTCTTCACAGATTTGTTCATCTTTTGATAATTAGAAGTTGATCCTCTAAAGAGTGGAAAGTTTTTGACTTATTCTTGGTATAGAGGTGCTCTAATCACAAGAATAGGTTATTCTTTTGGAGATTAACACTCTCCATCATACATGTGCTAATTGCAACCATTTAGAATACTCATCCTCTTCTACGCAACAAGCCAAGATCCCTTGATCTGTGTGCTTGTACATACTTCCGGCCATGATGTGGTACTTTTGGGCTTTTACAACCTCTCTATTTCGTGTGTTTACCACTGGATGGTTGGGCCCGTACGTCAATACTGGCACCAATGGCTTAGCCCACTGCGGTACAACTTCCAAATTAAACAAGTAAGCATCAGGAAGGTCATCTGACACTCCTTGTGGGGCTTCTCCTGATGTGAGCCTAGAGAGGTGATCTGCTCTCAAGTGAGTCCTCCCTTTCCTTACCACAACTTCAAAATCATATTCCATTAGCAAGAGAAACCATCTCACTAATCTTCCTGTATTGCAAAGCTTGTTTACGAGGTACAGCAATGCCTGATGGTCAGTAAAAAATTTAAACTTGTTTGCAAGCAAATAGTGTCTAAATTTCTTAACTGCATATACCATGCCTAAACCTTCTCTCTCCGTAGTGGTGTAATTTTGTTCAACCGCATTCAACTGTCTACTGGCATAGGCAATTGGAAGATCCATATTACCTTCACCAGTAGGTTGTGCAAGTACGCATCCAATAGCATAATTGGATGCATCCACGTGAACATGGAATGGCTTATTCCAATCTGGTGTGGTCAAGATTGGTGCTGAACATAATCTTCGTTTAAGCTCCTGGAAGGAATTCTCACATTCATCCGTCCACTCAAAGTTAGTCAGAAGTCCATACATGGGCTTTGCAATGACAGCATACATGTGTATAAATCGTCGGTAATAACCACAGTGCCCCATGAAAGCTTGTACTTCCTTGACATTCTTGGGCCTAGGTAGCTCTGCTATGGCTCGCACTTTCTCTTCATCAGTAGATATACCATTCTTTGACACTATGTGTCCTAGAATCTTGCCTTGCCTGACCATAAAAACACACTTTTCTGGGTTCAGGCAGACTTGATATTCTCTACATTTGTCAAAGATTTGTCTGAGTTCAGGGATATGGGTTTGTCTAATGTTGGAATGAGCACAAAGATCATCAACGTAGACTTCTAAACTCTTCCTCAGGAACTCCTTAAACACATGGCACATCAGCCTCTGGAAGGTGGCTGGTGCATTGGTAAGCCCAAATGGCATTACTCTAAAAGCAAAAATGCCCCATTCAGTGGCAAAGGCTGTCTTATGCTGATCCTCTGGGGCTATGGCTACTTGATTGTAGCCCAAAAATCCATCAAGGAAGCTGTACACTTCCTTGCCTGCCACTCTTTCTAAGAGAGGTTCTGTGATGGGAAGCGGATAGTTATCTCGAATAGTGGCTGCATTAACCTTCTTCAAGTTAATGCACACGCGCAGTTTGCCATTCTTCTTGGGCACCACTACGATGGGTGATACCCACTCAGTGTGCTCAATTTCATAGATAAATCCAGCTTCGACCAGTCTATCTATCTCTTCTTTGATCTTAGCAGCGTAATTATCGTTATATGTATATGGCTTTTGCTTAGAGGGTTTGGCATCTGAGTTCATGGGGATAGTGTGTGAGCATATATCGGGGTCAACACCTTTCAAATCCTTGTAACTCCAAGCGAATACATCTCTGTATTCTCTTAGCAAGGCTATCAACGCATGCTCTTCTTCCTCTGTTAGGTCATGACCTATGTACGTACATCTCTCCTCTCCTTCTTCTAGGGCCACTACGATTTTCTTGGTAGTTTCTTTGTTATCATAGGCCTCTCCTGATTGTGCCTCTCGTTTAGGCATTCTTATCATGACTCTCCTGTCATCTATCTCATACTTCTTAAAATTTTCTGGGACCTCAAACAAAGATTCTTCCTCCTCTGGTGAGACTTCTTTCTTTTTTCGTTTCTTTCCTTCTTCCTTCGGGGTCATATGTGTTGCTAATCTTACATCATTTGTAACCTCTCCATGCCTCTGGGGTTGAAATTCTACTTCATGGAAGTATTCTTCATCTGATGCAAATGGTGGGTCCATAATGATTGACTCTAGATCGGAGTCACTTGCATCCTCAAATGCATCAGGGCTAGGTTCGCATTCTTCTAGAACTGCCTCTCCCATGATTGGCTCTATGGAGAAGACTGAAATGTCATAGCCATCCTCATCACAGTGAGGTGTCCATTGTTCTTCATTGATGGCTACGTCCATTGTTGCTAAAATTTCTGCCCAGCCGTGGGGTTCGAATTCCTCATCAGGAAAAACTACAGGTGCATAGGCTGGGTCTTGAATTGCTCTATGTGTCTCTTTTGCACCTATTTCTCTGGCCTTTTCTCTCTTCTCGTCCTCTACTGCTACTTTGCACATCCATAAGTGGGTGTCTTCATGCATCCAAGAGGATCCTGACCCTATGGAATGCACAGATTCCGTATCATCTTTGGCTCTATGGATGGGATTCCACTGGATGGGGGGGACATCTCTATGAGAGTAATCTTTGAGATTTACTTTGGTTGTAACGCCTAAGTGTTGCAGATACAAGGAGTTGGTGCCCCAGTCCTGTACCACTTGCAACTGTCGCATAAATGGTCTTCCCAAAATCATCTCATAGGCATGATTTTTGCTGAAGTCACATATAGCAAATGTATGCTCAAACTTGACACCACAAGTGGTGAGAGTTATTCCTTCTAGCAATCCTAAGGGTCTCTCAATATGACCATCGGCCATCTGCAATTTCATCCTCGTTGGCCTGAGTGCTGGCTTGCCCCAACGCTTCCATAAGGAGGTGGTGGCAATTGCAACTCCTGCACCTGAGTCCAAAATTGCCTTGGTGGTGTACTCCTGGTAGGTGATGGGAAGATAGGTGTTCCCTTCTTCACCTTCACACATATCTCCTATCTTATCCAAGGGAATTTCTGGCACTGTCCTATGGGACCCTACCCGGGAACGAGGTTCTGCAACTTCAGTTACTTGACTGGCTACATATTTCCGCGCTGTTGGTCTATCCTTAGGCAGTTCTTCCAAAGTGAGATCGCGCTGCTCCCTGGCGTTCTTTACTCCCTCCGTGTTCCTAGGCATGACTGAGTCGTCGTTCCTTACCATGACTGTGGGTGCTCTCATACAGGTGGACTTTGCCTCCCATGGGCCTGTGAAGTGGGGTAGCTCTTGTATAGAATTAGACTCAAAGTCCAATCTCTCGTGAGACCGAGTACTCTCATGTTCCCCGTAAATAGATGGGATGTCTTGTGGGAATTGGTCGTGTGCATCATCCACAAGTTCAAAGGGAGGGGCGACTTCACTTTCGTTATCCCATTTGTCTTCTTGAATCTCTCGTAGGAAGTCTGGTGCAAACCGATTCATAGAAGAAGAAGTGTCTGGCTCTGTAGAATTAGGCACATAAGCAACCTGGGAAGGAGGGCTTATTCTATCGTAGACTCTCTCCTTGTTCTCATAGATGGCTGGAGCACAAGCTTCCTGGGGAGGATTACTTATTCTATTACTCTTCCGATCAGGCTCATACACTCCCTGAGAAGGAATGTAGGCAACCTGTGGAGGTACGTAAGCTTTCGAGGGAGGCTCATCTGCCTTTTGGGGGGGAAGATAAGCTTCTTGAGGAGGCACATGGGCTTCCTGAGGAGGCTGGCTTATCCGTTCTCTTGCCCTGTCCTTTCTTTGAGGGATAGGTTCCTTTTTTGATTGTGCAATTAGCCTCTCTATTCTTTCCAGCAGTCCATCAAAATGTAACTGCGTCTTAGCTGAGCTAGAGATGTTAAAGAGGCGGCTAGCTTCGAACATGGCTTGAGCCAATTCCACCATCTTAGCACAAATTTTTGTTCGTTCAAGCTCTAGCTCGGCTCTGGGGTAGCATTTTTCATGATCGGTTATGGTTGGCCCTTCTTGGATTCTGGCCTGATATGCTTTAAGCATCATGTTTAGGTCCTCGGGAGTGGGATCTGCTAGGACTGATCCTACTCTAGGGGGTGGTGGGTTTAGGTGAGGCGGGTTGGATGGTGGCTGGTCGGAGGGAGATGGGAATGGTGGTGGTGGAGTCGTGTGAGAGGGAGTTTGAGTTGTGAGTTCAGTTATCTTGGCTTTGGTTTCTCTTATGCTTTCCTCAAGTTCACTCATCTTTTTAGCCCATTGTCTTTTCATTCTTTCCCGACTATCTTTCCAAGCTCTAGTCCTTTTCTTGGTTATGCTCTCAGTTTCACTAGCCTCTGGGACCTTTTCCTGGCTTGCCTCTTGGTTTTGCTGCAATGCCTGAGCTCTAGTGACTACCTGCACTGGTGCAGTGGAAGTGACACTTCCTGTGGAATCTACCACTAACCCAATAACGTTGATAGGCGTGATTTTTGGCATATTATTAGGATTCTTAGGGCAATCTCGTAAGAGATGCTCTTTTCCACAATCTTGGCAAAAGCCTTGGATTGTCACGGACTGAGTTTGTGTAGGTGGAGGTAAGGGGCAATCACGAACGAAGTGATCTCCCTGACATCGGTAGCATGGTCCTCTAGGAAATGGTGGTCGTACCTGCCTAGGTTGAGGCCTAGGGTTGGGGTTTGCATACATGACATTTGTGTAGTCTGACTCCCAACTAGGTTCATTTGGCTCTTCACTATAGTAGGACTCACCATGTTCTGGAGACTGCATGTAGTAAGCCTGGGGGCTATCAACATGTGTAGAATCAAAACTATGGTCACTGGGGTCATTTTCCGAAAGCAAGGATGTTACTGGAACTAGGGCTCTATTCAGGTTCTCTTCTGCAGCCGTGTACTTTACCGGAATCACATTAGCTGGAGTTGGGGGTTGTTGTGCTAACACAGGCTGAGGTCTTTGTTGGTTTTGATATGGTTGCTGATAGGGTTGCTGTGGCCTGCCATATGGCTGTGGAAGGTACTGGTTCTGGTATCTTCCCTGTTGAGGGTATGGCTGAGGATAGGGTTGCCTAACCGCCTGCCTGTTGTATGGGCAATCTTGCGCAGTATGATTGGTGTACTTCCGTTCTATGGTGCAGTACTGGCTACTAGGATTAACTTGGGGTTCAGCCATAATAGGGCAGACATTCGCCATATGGTCACCTCCGCATGTATAGCACCTTTTCACAGGGGCAAACCTTGGGATTTGTTTGCTAGAGACGCCTAGTTTTTGTGCCACTTTCTCTGTGAGTTCCTCAATTGATGTGGATTGCGTGGAAGAGTGACTAGAAGCACTATCTGAATCTTTGTAGATTTTGGAAAGCTCTAGTTCTTCCCCTAGGTTATCTTCAATGTCAATGCACATGCGTACACACTCTTCTATAGTCCTAGGGTCCTTCAGATACACATAGGATCTCAATTTCGTACTCAGCAATCCATCAAGGAATAAGGCTACTTGTTTAGCAGATGTGGGTAGCTCCGAAATAGGACATCTTTCAAGGTATTGCCTAAATCTTCTTCCTGCAAGTCTCACGGTCTCTTGAGGGGTTTGCTTGAAGCTGTGAATCAGTGAGGAGGTATTGTGTCTTATGCCACTCTTAGAGAACTCTACAATGAAGGCTTCTAGGAGTTGGTCTATACACCTGAATTGTCGCTCATCCAATGGCTGAAACCATGTAAGTGCTGTGTTCCTAAGGGTTAGACCGAAGGCATTGTACTGTGTGAATAAATCCTCCACTTGTTCAGCTCTCAAGACTTGCTTGAATTCTGCCACATGATCATAGGGATCTCCTGTGCCATCAAAGTAATTCTTCATGGACTTAACTAGCTGGGTAGGTCTCAAAGTTCTTGTGTGCTCTCTAGGCCTCGGCAGCGGGAATCCATCCACATTTCTTTGATTCTTGTGAGCTCTAAGCATCTCAGGTTCTACCCTATTCGTCTCTGTCCTCGTTCTTTCTCTGCCCCCTGGGTTGGCAAAACTTACTTCTGGTCTATCTCTACTTCTGTCTCTTTGCATTCCATGAGCTTGGGATGTTCCAGCCCCAGGGTGACCATAGGATACATTTGATCTTGGTTGGGGGAAAATAAATTCACCCTTCCAAGTGTAAGCATGCCTATCATTTTCCGTAACCGCAAAGATCCTCTCCGATGTGTGATCTAAGTAGGTCGCTCTACCTGGGCTATCCAGATCCTTAAACTCATAGATCATGATATTTCCTATATCAGTTGGCTGATTAGATTTATACCTCCAGAAGGCTTCGTCGGTTTCTCGATTGAGGAGCAACTCTATGCTCTTGTTGTCTTGGGGTACCCACTCAGGTGTGATAATCCTAGTGAGAACTGATTTACCTCGGGGTGTTCTTGGTTCCGCACCCATGTTTCCTTGTTCCAAGTCACCTAAGTCCGCTTCTGAGATTACATTCCCAAATTCATCTGTCCTATCCGGGTGACTAGTGACTACATATATAGTTCCTTCTTTGTCCAGGTATGCACCATTTTCAAACTTGACAGCTGGGTGTTCTAGTCCAATGGATTGATCAGGATTCTTAATCTGTATCACAGATCTTCCTAAGCCATCCTCATAGATGCTGGCACCTAATCGGTTGGTCCTAAGGTACTCCAACTGTGTTTTGTAAGGGCCTTCCACCCTGTACAAGTAAGGCACTCCTGAACTTCCCGTTGGTATGTCCATGCCTTGAGACATCTCTGACTCACTGGTCTCAGAGCTAGGGTAGTCGTGTTTAAGGTCTTGTCTGGTATTACGTCGTCGGAATACTTGAGTGTTCTTCATACTTTCAGGTTGATCATTCCACGTTAGGTTCTTTTCCTTTATGTTATCGACAGTATCGAGATTAGGTTTTTAGCTTGAACTTGAGTTTTTAGGTAGTCTTCAACTTGATGCCTGCCTATCGTCGCTCTGACTTACTCCTACCTCTAGTCGTTCTTAGCCTAAGCTAGGAATTGATAAAGGGAGTTGAGAATTTCCAACCTTTTGTTTCCTTCTTGGTTGCCTTGACTGCCCAGGAAGTGTGTTCCCAAGCCTGCACTTACTCTTGCTTAGAACGCCTTTCGATGCTCTCAAAGGATCTGTAAAAGTTCCCAAGTTAGCTTAAAGATTTAAATTCCAAAGACAGAACCAATGATTTTCATTCCTGTAGCACACACACTAGCTTGCATAGTGATTTTTAAGAGAACAATTCTAAAGACCCCTGACTTTGATCCCCCTGGGTATGGTCAACTTCAAAATACCCTATCTGAAAATCAATGCATTATCTTTATAAAAAACAGTTGAGGGCGTGTAGTATATGCCACGAGCTTTCCAACAAGTCCTAGAGCTCAAAAAATGGATTTCGTATGAAAAAGTTGTGACCGTTCAGGGTTCTAGGGTTAAGACAGGGTTCAAACAGGGTCACTGTGCAACAGGTTTTCCCCAAGTTGTTTTCCTAAAGCTTCCTAATGTGCTCTAGAGTAAAATGTTTGTGCCCAAAATTAGCCCAACTCTTCAATTAACAATCCCTAAAAAATTTGGCTAAAATTGGCTGTCAATCGCGATGGACAGGGCTGTCAATCGCGATGGACAGGAGTTCAGTCAATCGCGATGGACGGAGGATTCAGTCAATCGCGATGGACAGAGGATTCAGTCAATCGCGATGGACAGAGGGTTCAGTCAATCGCGATGGACACCCAATCAATCGCGATGGACAGAGAGTTCAGTCAATCGCGATGGACACCCAATCAATCGCGATGGACAGAGAGTTCAGTCAATCGCGATGGACAGAGAGTTCAGTCAATCGCGATGGACACCCAATCAATCGCGATGGACAGAGGGTTCAGTCAATCGCGATGGACAGGCAGTCGGTCTCGATGGACAGGGGGTTCAGTCAATCGCGATGGACAGGCAGTCGGTCGCGATGGACTGGCAGTCAATCGCGATGGACAGAGCTGTCAATCGCGATGGACAGGGCTGTCAATCGCGATGGACTGAAATTTTGCAAAATTTTCAAAAATTTTGGTGGAAAGGTGGTGTGCAGGGTCTCTAGTCCACAGTGGTGCACTCAGATTTACCAAAAGGTGAGAATTTCTGTCAATCGCGATCGACAGAAGTCGGCGACTGCGAGACAGTTTCGTCGAGTTTTGTACCTGCGCAGGGAGCTGGGGATGGTGATGTGACCTGTACCTGCAAGATAGCTCAAGAAACATGCAAAAACAGCACATGCAATTTCGCTCTCTCGCTCTCTCTCACAAGTGAAATGAGGGAAATGAGTTGGAGATGGGGATATAGTCAAAAAACTGAAATTTTTGCGATGATGGAGATGGAGGTGGAAGATGGTGAGGATGATGATGATGATGGTGGTGAGGTAAGAAAGAGAAAAATAGGAAAAATAAAGAAATTACCTACAACTCCAACGCGTCAACTCTACGTCTTACCATCACACGCTCGTCCTCAAAGCTCGATCCCCGGCAACGGCGCCAAAATTTGGTGTAGCTCAGTGATGAGTAGCACCTCCTTTAATGTCAATCCGGGAAGACGTGAGGATGGTATGAAGACCTCGAGCAAGTGGCGGCACAAGTGCGTGAGTGAGAAGCACACAAGCATGCACACACATACACACACACGCGCACACACGGCAAGACAAAGAGAGAGAATCAATGGAGTTCTTTAGATTACTTTCAAAAGCTCTTACAAGTTCGTTTCAATTACAATCTAACCTCAAAAATGAGCTCTCTAGCTCTTTTTATAGTTTTTGACTAGGTTTTGGCCCTGTCCAGACCTAGTGTCCGGCCTAGTTAAAAATTAGGTTCCAGGGCCAATTTGAGGGCTTAAACGGAGTCTAAAAAATACGAAAATTGATATGTAGGTACTTCTAAGGCTCCTCAAGCTCAAGGACTCCTTGGCTTGCACAAAATGGAGCTACAAAAATATGAAATGGTATTTACAATGATTGTTAGTGATAAGAATCACTGTTAAAAGATGTTGATTTGGAAGAAATTTGAAGGGCCTATCTGCCAGATTTGCGTCGACTGCTTTGTCTACTTACTCCTTCACTTTGTTCTGACTCTCTCCGCTGGCTTCCTTGTGTAGTCGGTCCTTGGGTGCCCATACTGCTCTCAACAATGAGCAGGTTTATGCATTGCCCAAGAGTTAAGCATTGGCAGGCGGTTAAGTGCATCTTTCACTACTTGAGTGGTACTCAGCTACTTGGGTTGTTTTATCCCAAGGGGGATCACTACCACCTAATTTGCATGCTTTTTCTAACTCTGATTGGGCTGGTTGCTATGACACTTGTGTATCCACTAATGGCTTTTGCTTCATGCTTGGTAGCTCATGTATATCTTGGTTGTAGCAGCATACTGTGGCCACTTCCAGTTGTGAAGCTGAGTATAGGGAAGCTTTCACAACGACTATTGAGTTGTGTGGCTTAGACGCCTTATGGCTGATTACATATAAACCATCAACATTGAATTCGACTTGTAATCCTTGGTTAACCATTTTTCCAATAGAAACAAGATCCTTTGTTATATTGAGAACATGCAATAGATGAACAAGATGTTTTTCCTTCCCATCCTCGTGGATAGTTCTATGTTTTCTGTATGCTCAATATGATGTGATGTATCATCACCTGTTTCAAGAAATCTAGGAATTGGTAATTTCTACAAACTACTAATATATTCTACATGGATGGTCATGTGATTTCAAGCACCTAAATCAACATACTAGACATTACCATTCAATTTTGAAACATCAATAGACATTGTATTCATCATGTGATCTTGGGCCATGAACAACTTCTCGAATTAATTGCACTTGTGGATGCATAGTTGTTTTGTTTTTCTACTGTTTTGATTCTTCAAACTGTAATCATGTCAAAAGTGATCAAGTTTACCACAATTTTAACATCCCTTACTGTCATTACCTGAATCATTTCTTTAAAAATTTCTATAGCCTCTTTGGTTCCCCTACCTTGAAACTATCCACTACCTCTTGCATTAGTATTTTCTTGACCTTGGTCCTAGTTATTTTTTCCTCTTCCACTTTTGAAGCCTCAACCTCGACCTCTTCCTCTGCCAGAGTAGAGTACTTGCTTAGAACTACTTTTTCCTTGGGGTTTGAGTCTTCACCAAGATTCTTTTCTTCAATTATCAACATGGATAGAATATCACCAAATTTGGAATATTCTCCTTGATATGAATAGAAGTTTTGAGCTACTTATATGCATCTACTAAACCACAAAGGCACACTCCAACCTTATCATCATCATCATCATAATCATCATCTAGATTGATGCAAATAGATGCAAGCAATTCACATATGTTTTTTATTCTAAGGTGTAGTCACTTACCAACATGCTCTTTTTGTTCAATATATGTAAATCATTCTTGAGTTGAAATTTCCATGCCTTTATATTGGTCTCATACAATTTGAACAAACTATTCCAAACCTCTTTCAAAGTTTTGGCATCTTGTATGTGCCCAATCATCCTATCTTTTATGCTAACAAACAACATATACATTACCTTCCATGCTTCTTGATTCCACTCTTCATATGCTCTTAACTTGTCAGTAATCTGATTCCTCTCTAGTAATTGCATAAGGTCTTCATTGTCTCCTTTGATGTACTTCCAATAGCCTTTTCCCATCAGGAAATTCTTCACTCTAAATCTCTAAGCATGAAATTTTTTCTTGTCCAACTTATGTCTCATAAGTTGATCCATTCCATCAGCGTTTGCCATTTTTACAACAATTTATAATATCACAAAAACACTAGAAGTAGTACCTTTTCTTGAACACTATCACATTGTGACTTGATAGTTCAATCTTAGAAAAACACATTTTTCATGTATCAATAGAATAAAGAACCACTTGAAATTATGGAGCTGAAATATTTGGGAGATGTTAAATAGAACTCAAGGTACAATCTTACAAATTGGCTTGTTTTTCCCAAGGCTAGATTTTGAGTTCTGCGGAAGCACAGGAACAACACAAGGAAGAAGAAGAAGCTTGATGCCCAACACACATTACTAAATGTATTACCAAGAGAATGTACAAAGATAAGTTACCCATTAGAGCTATAGGCATATATACAAGTCAAGGGAAAAAACCTCCTAAAGAGGAGAAAAGTGCCCCAGTAGTCCTAGTGTGTTCACACACATCACTACCTAAATATATCAACAAATCCCCCTTGGGAGTGATAGTTCAATTTATAACAATTTATAATATCACAAAAACACTAGAAGTAGTACATTTTCTTGAACACTATCACATTGTGACTTGATAGTTCAATCTTAGAAAAACACATTTTTCATGTATCAATAGAATAAAGAAACACTTGAAATTATGGAGCTCAAATATTTGGGAGATGTTAAATAGAACTCAAGGTACAATCTTACAAATTGGCTTGTTTTTCCCAATGCTAGAGTTTGAGTTCTGCGGAAGCACACGAACAACACAAGGAAGAAGAAGAAGCTTGACGCCCAACACACATTACTAAATGTATTACCAAGAGAATGTACAAAGATAAGTTACCCATTAGGGCTATAGGCATATATACAAGTCAAGGGAAAAAACCTCCTAAAGAGGAAAAAAGTGCCCCAGTAGTCCTAGTGTGTTCACACACATCACTATCAACAAATCCCCCTTGGGAGTGATGCGGTGAATGAGGATCTGGCACTCATGTACAAGGAAGTGCCAAGCTATGTGGAATCAATCCACAAAACGGAAGTAAGCCCAAAGCTTTGTGGAAAGCTTCAAACTTCTTCCTAGGCAAAGCCTTTGTGAAAAGGTCTGCAATGTTCTCTTATGTGGGAACATACACCAAACAAATCTCTCCAACAGAGAACCTCTCCCTGACATAATGATAGTGCACCTCAATGTGCTTAGTGTGAGCATGGAACACAGGGATCCTCGCAACTACCAATGCACTCTAATTGCCAGTGAACATGGTGGTGACAAAAGACTGACCAACCACCAAATCATCCATAAGCCATCTAAGCCACATACACTTAATAGTTGCTGTGAAATCTTTCCTATACTCAACCTCACAATTGGAAGTGGCCATAGTAGGCCGTTTCTTGCTCAAAGAAGATATGCATGAGCTACCATGCATGAAGCAAAAACCACTGGTGGACATTGTTGAAGCTCAAGATCAAGGACAAAACATGGAAGCGCATCAAGGAAGTGGACACACAAGAAGAAGGAGCATATAGGGAGCTCCAAGAAGCACATGTCAATTTTTCAGAAGAAATTCTATAAAAATAGTGATTTTTATCACTAAAAACCATTGTAAATACCATTTTTTATTTTTCTAACTCCATTTTGTTCAAGCCGAGGAGTCCTCGAGCTTGAGGAGTATTAGAACTATCATCCTACCAATTTTCATAATTTTTAGACTCCGTTTGAGCCCCCAAATAAGCCCCGGAACCTATTTTTTAAGTAGGCCGGACACTAGGTCGGGACAGGGCCAAAACCACTAAAAAAACTATAAAAAGGGCTGGAAAGCTCATTTGAGGCAGGGGGCTTGTTGTAGATCTCAGCTTTGTAGAGAGTTCTTTGGTAATCGAAGTTCTTCCATTGTTCCACTCTTTGCTCTTACCTTGTGCGCGTGTGTGTGTATGTGTGTGCATGTTTGTATGCTTTCACTCACGCACTTGTGCACTTCACTTGCTCTTGGTCTTCATATCGGTCCTCACGTCTCCACGGATTGACATTTATGAGGTGTATCTCCCCACGTTGGTACTCACCATTGTGCTAGAGTGACACCAAATTTGGCACCGTTGCCGGGGAGAGAGCTTGGAGGATGAGCGTGTGACGGTAAGACGTAGAGTAGCGACGTTGGAAGGTAAAAAAATCACCATTCTCAGTTCAGTTTTTAAGTTTCTCTTCTCCTTAATCTTCATCACCATCACCATCTCCACCCACCTTCATCTTCTCAGTTTTTTCCATTTTTGAGAGTACATTCACCTCGTTTTTCGTGGGTGGCTACGAACAAGAAGCTTAGAGGGGGGTGTAGAACTGAATCGCTGAAGAAAAACTCTTGAAACACTCTCAAAACACCAAGAATTCGAGTGGCCATTTCCGTGAAGTGACACCACTTGCGTCAAGTATCGTGAGTGCAATATCGCGGTTTTGAAGGGAGGTTTGGCATCTACAGACACACAAGAGTGACAAGGAATACACAAGGTACTCATAGTTGCAAAAATTTTTGAATTTGGACTCCTAAAAACCCAAGTATCGTGTTCTCCCGCGGTTGAGGTATCGCGATACCTGGGTATCGTGAACTCCTGTGGTCGAGTATCGCGACACTTGCAAGTTGTCGAATATCGTGTATTGCTGAGAAACACTCGCGATACCTGACCAATATCGTGTATCGTTGAGGTTCTCACGATACTTGATAAATATCGTATATCGTGAATTTTTCTTTTGTGACACCTGGTAGATATCGAGTATCGTCTGAAAATTTCTCACGATACTGGTCACATATCGAGTATCGTAGAGACCTGAAAACGATACTTGAGGAATATCGAATATCGTGGGAATTCCAAGTATCGTGTATTGTGATTTTTTCGCGATACCTGACAAATATCGTGTATCGTTGAGGTTGCTCTCGCCATACTTGTGCCATATTGAATATCGTGTATCGTTGAGGTCGAGTATCGCGATATTTGCAAGTTGTCGAATATCGTGTATCGCTAAGAGACACTCGCGATACCTGACCAATATCGTGTATCGTTGAGGTTTCTCTCGCCATACTTGTGCCATATCAAGTATCGTTGAATTCTTCACGATACTTGCCTGATATCGTGTATCATGGGATTTGCTTCAGTGTTGAGTATCAAGTATCGTGGAGTCAAGTATCCTAATATTCAGCAAGTGTCAAGTATCATGAGCCTAACTCTTGCCTGATATCGAGTATCGTGTATCGTGGGATTCCTCTTGGCGATACCTGTGCAATATCGAATATCGTGAGGGTCCTTCCGCGATACTTGCGAGATATCAAGTATCGTGATTTGTCTAGTTGGTCAAGTATCGAGTATCGCATATCGTGCTGCCTAAGTATCGAGTATCGTGGACTTACTTCTGTGTCAAGTATCGTGTATTGTTTATCTGAGATATCGTGTATCATGGCAAGGCAAGTATCGAGTATCACCTACCTCAAGTATCGTGATACCTGCTAAGTATCATGTATCGCCTCTTCTGCAATAATCCCAGAGAGGTCCTGTTTCCCTGGTTTAACCCCCAGAACCCTGAATTGGCATAACTTTCTCATATGAAATCCGTTTGCTGTGATTTTGAGTTTGTTGGAAAGCTCGTGGGGAGTACAACAAAAACTTCCATTGGTTATGGTAAAATTAATATCAAAATTATTAGATAAGGTATTTTGAAGTTGACCCTCAGGTTGGACTAGGAAGCAAGGGGTTCCACAAGATTTTGAGCAATTCAAAGGACACTTTTGGACTTGTAGACAAGGCTTATGAACTTGAGCTCAAGTTGATACTTAGGAAGAGATAGATAAAGTACCAAATCACTTGAAACTAAGGTCAACTGCACAACCAAGTTAGGGACTCACAACTTAGGGGTTAACACTACGTGATGAGTTCATAGACAGTCAAAAATGTCACTTAACTGGGAGAGACTCTTGGCTTCATAAGACATGCATAGTTCTGTACCTAGGGAAGGCCTTATGTCTACAATGGAAGGGGAATATAGGACGTCTCTTCAATACATATCCACCAACTTGCAGGGAATACCCATCTACCTTGATGGTCTACAGAGGACAGTAGCAAGAATGAGAAACACCACATAATCTGAAATAATTCCAAGACCAGCTGTCAAGTATGAAAGTGGAGTTTATAGGGACAAGATGGGCCAGGTATATGTAGTAACCGAAAACCCTGATCAGATTAATGAAAGGGGAGAATTAGCTCGAGATCAGACAACTGCCTCACAAAACCCATTCGAGACCCAGCAAAGACAGGAAAATGTGATGTTAGGACAAACAAGCCAACATAGTATGCCAATAGATCACATGAGCAATTCATCATGCCAGGAATTAATCCCCACAGCCAAACTAGCCAGGGAATGGGAAATCTGAATAGAACCACATGTAGGGGAGAATCACCCCAAGATGTAGGAGCTGGAATACACCTAGTAAAATCCGTCTATCCCATCATAAGTCAAACCCCAGAGCCCGGCAAAATATTGAGACCAATCCAATTGGCCAAATGTATGCGAAATCGTTACGATGGCACAGGAGAGCGATATGATCACATTGCAGAATTCAAGCAGGTATTGCGAGCGGAGCAAGTGGATGACTTTTTCATGCAATATGAATCCTTTGGGCTAACCCTCACAGGAATAGCCTTGACCTAGTTTCAATCCTTGGATCCAAGTTGCTTTGAACATATTGAACAATTCTTCCAAGAACTTATTTGGGAATTCACTAAGCGAGGGATCAAGCACAATTCGTCATCCTTAATACATAGTTTTAAACAAGCTCCTAATGAGACAGTAAAAATGAAGCACGAAGATTTAAGCAGTACGTAGCCCGATGCCTTGTGACAGAGAGACCTTCTCAGCAAAAAATGATATCGTTATTTTTAGAAGGTCTAACCAATGGAACATTGAGAATGTTAATATACGTAAAACGGTTGCAAACTTTGAGTGAGTGTCTTCAAGAATGTATAGATTTGGAAGACAACTTAGCTAAGGATCTCAAAACCGCACAGGATCCTACCAAATCAGAGGATACAAGCAAGGAAACTTATAATTTGAGTTATGTGGAGGACAGAGTTAGTGACCAAGAAATTAGGAGTACAAGGACAAAGGAACTACCAGAACTCCTCCTTGAGAGTGCCAATGTTAGGAAGTTCCACACTTTGCGGTGGGGATCATCCATCTCATGTTTGCTCCAGAGAAGCATTAGGTTTATCACAACCTTACCCTTACGATAGACAACCAACTCAAGCACCTAACATGTACTCTTATAGTGAGCAGAAGTACATCAACCACAACACCGAAAACTATCCAACGAATAGACATCCACGACCGTTTGTACCACCCCACTGTAGACCATATGAGTACCCTCCGATAGAACAAGGCAGAGAAGTTCCTAGGTATAACCCATGTCCAGGATCACGAGGAGCATCTAGACTGTGTGAACATGGAGGATATGGCCAACCTCAACCTATACCAGGACAACAACCACCCCACCCACCAGCTCCGACACAAGGGCAGAACATCACAATACAAGTAGTTTGTCTCGAGTGTGGCAAAGAACAACTCTTGAAAGATTGTCCCGGACATCCCTCTAGTGCACCAAAGGTTATACCCGTTAATGTAGTAGGTCTAGTAGGGGATTCAAGTTCCAGTAGTGATAATGTGGCTCCTATACATGCAGTTACTAGGGCACAAGCCTTACAACAAACTAAACTAGCTGAGTAGTCAGAGCCAAGTGAATCAGGAGAGCCTAGTAAGAGAAGAACAAGAACATGGAAGGATACTAGAGAGAAGGCCAATCGTAAGTGGACCAAAAAGTTATCCGAACTAGAAGAAAGCCTGAAAGATGCAAAAACAAAAATAGAAGATATTGCCTCTCAAAGCCCCTTGCAAGTCAAAACTCCATCCACACCACCTCATCCCCACCCACCAACCATTGTAAATAGACCACCACAATCAGGGTCTGTTCTTGCAGATCCCACCCTAGAGGGCTTGGACATGATGTTCAAGGCATACCAGGCTCGACTTCAAGAAGGGCCAACACCTGCAAACCTAGACAAGAGCTACCCTAGAGCAGATTTAGAGTTTGAACGGACAAAAATGTGCATAAAAATGGTGGAACTAGCTCAAGCTATGTTCGAGGCCAATCAATCGTTCAATCAGACAAATGCTATTACACCGGGTTTGCACTTCGAGGGCTTACTAGAAAGATTAGAGCAGTTGGTAAATAAACCGCAAGTTTCTTTACCTCCACAGGCTCGACTAACTATTGAAAGAGAAAGCTCATTACCAAAGAAAGTTTATGTTCCTGACTCTATAGATGATGGAGAACCTCTTTCAATTCAACAACACACTCAAAAGTTCTTGCGGGAAATACAAGAAGAGAAATGGGCCAAGGAGAAGGATGTTCCCCCTCCTATTCTTGAGATTGATGATCTTCATGACCAATTTCCCCAAGACATCCCGTCTATTTATGGAGACCAAACCGAGCAACAAGAAGATGAACGATTAGATTTTGAATCTAATTCTTTACATGAGTTGCCACAGTTCACAGGCCCAGGGGAATCTGAATCTCTTCAGATCAGAGCTCCCACAATACTGGTAAGGAATGAAGACTCAGTGGTTCCAAGAAACACTGACGTTGTGAAGAACACTAACGTTCAATGTCATCTCACTTTAGAGGAGCTGCTCAAAGCAAAACCTAAGATATGGAATCATGTGAAGGATCAGGTTCCAGAACTTGATTCCCATAGGCCAAAAGCACGCTCTAAACAAGAAGTCCCAGAGATACCTCTAGACAAAATAGGGGACATGTGTGAGGGTGAAGAAGGTAATACTTATCTTCCAATCGCCTACCAAGGTCACACAACCAAAGCAATCATAGATTTAGGTGTTGGTGTTGCTATTGCAACCACCTCCTTGTGGAAGCGATGGGACAAACCCACATTAAGACCAACTAGAATGAAGCTTCAAATGGCAGACAGTCATTTGGAAAGACCTCTAGGATTGCTCGAGGGGATCACTCTAACCACTTGTGGTGTGGATTTTGAACACACATTTGCTATATGTGAATTTGGAAAAAATAATGTCTACGAGATGATCCTAGGAAGACCCTTCCTACGACAACTGCAAGTTGTGCAGGATTGGGGAACCAACTCCTTGTACTTGCAGCACTTCGGGGTCACAACCAAGGTGAATTTGAAGGATTACTCCTTCAGAGATGTACCACCCCTACAGTGGAATTCTATCCACAAGGAGCAAGAAGATTCAATCTCTATGCATTCTAAAAGTTCATCTGATACATCCTAGATGCATGAAGACACTCATTTGTGGATGTGCAAGGTCGCAAATGAAGAGGAAAAATGCTTAAAGGCAAGAGAAAAAGGAACTTCTCAAGGAGATAGACCAGTTCGAGACCCTGCCTATACACCGATGATCTTTTCGGATGAGGAATTTGAGCCTCATGGTTGGGCAGAAATCTTGGCCACCATGGACATTGCTGTCAATGAAGAACAGTAGACACCTCATTGTGATGAAGAGGGTTATGATATCTCAATGTTCATGTGTCAGCCCTTGCTAGAAGAATGTGACTCTAGTGACTTCATAGAAAAAGAAGAGAACGATGACGATCTAGAGTCCATTGTGATGGATAGTTGCTTTATTTTAGAGGAGCACTATCTAGAAGACATAGGAGTATTTACATAAAAAGAAGAAGAACCTCTCACAAGCATCAAAACGGTAAATTCAAAGGATGGGAGTGAAGGTAGTAAAAAGAAAAAAAAAAAGAAAAGTAGTGAAACAGGACGAGGAGGAACCATTGTTTGAAGTACCAGAAAATTTCAAAAAATATGAAGTTGAGGACCGAAAAATTTTGGTATGAATGCCTAAGAGAGAGGCCACAATAGGAGAAGCATATGATAACAAAGAAAAGACCAAAAAAATCGTAGTCACCATTGAAGAGAACAAAGAGAAATGTACATACATAGGAGATGACCTAAGTAAAGAAGAGGAAGTAGAGTTGGTAGCGTTATTAAGGGAATACATGGACGTGTTTGCATGGCACTATAGAGACTTGAAAGGAGTAGATCCAAAAATTTGTTCTCATACGATCCCCATGATAGCAGATGCCAAGCCCACCAAACATAAGCCCTACACATATAATGACACTTATGCAGCCAAAATAAAAGATGAAATTGATAGATTGATTGAAGTTGGATTCATCTATGAGATTGAGCATACTCAATGGGTGTCCCCCATTGTAGTGGTGCCCAAGAAGAATGGAAAGTTACATGTGTGTATTAACCTTAAAAAAGTTAATGCCGCCACGATAAGAGGTAGTTATCCGCTTCCAATCACTGAACATTTATTAGAGCATGTTGCAGGCAAGGAAGTTTATAGCTTCCTTGATGGATTTTCAGGTTACAATCAAGTAGCCATTGCCCCAGAAGATCAACACAAAACAGCTTTTGCCACAGAATGGGGAGTCTTTGCATTTCGTGTGATGCCATTTGGGCTCACCAATGCACCAGCAACATTCCAAAGGCTCATGTGTCATGTCTTCAAAGACTTCTTGCAAAAGAGCTTAGAAGTATATATGGACGATTTATGTGCTCATTCCCAAGAGCGAAGATACCACATCCCAGAGCTCAAACAGATCTTCAACAAGTGTAGAGAATATTGAGTGTGTCTGAACCCAGAAAAGTGTGTGTTCATGGTACGTTAAGGTAAAATCTTAGGTGAGATTGTCTCTAAGAACACAATATCAACAGATGAGGACAAAGTAAAAGCCATCATGGAGCTACCGAGGCCAAGGAATGTTAAAGAGGTAGAAGCCTTTATGGGCCATTGTGGATATTACCGTAGGTTGATTCACATGTATGCGTCATAGCTAAACCTCTTTATGCCTTGTTGACAAATTTCGAGTGGAATGATGAATGCGAAAAGTCCTTCAATGAGCTGAAGAGATGCTTGTGCATAGCACCAATACTGATCACTCCTGATTGGAATAAGCCATTCCATGTGCATGTGGATGCATCGAATTATGCAATAGGATGTGTGTTGTCACAACCCACAGGAGAAGGAAATTTGGATTTACCTATAGCCTATGCTAGTAGGGAATTAAACGCTGCTGAACGAAACTACATCACAACCGAAAGAGAAGGTTTAGGCATGGTATATGCTGTGAAGAAGTTTAGAAACTATCTATTGGCCAACAAGTTAAGTTTTTCACTGATCATCAAGACTTATTATACTTGGTCAATAAACCTTGCAACACAGGACGCTTAGTAAGATGGTTCCTCTTACTAATGGAATATGACTTTGAAGTGGTTGTTAGGCAAGGTAAGACCCACCTCAGAGCGGATCACCTTTCTTGCATCACTTCAGGCGAGTCACCGCAAGGAGTGTCTGATGAATTGCCTGATGCTTATCTGTTCAATTTAGAAGTTGTTCCTAAATGGGCAAATACGTTGGTGCCTATCCTAACTTTCAGACCTGCAAACAAAAATGTGAAGACGAACAAGGATGAAATTGTACGATCACAAAGCTATCAAATATTGGTAGGAAGCATGTATAAACAAGACACAGAAGGTGTTCTAGCTTGTTGTGTCAAGGACGATGAACACAATAGTTGGTTGCAACAAGCCCATGAGGGATTTCTAGGGAATCACTATTCTAAACAACGAACATTGCAAAATCTAAAGCGTTTATGAGTGTATTGGCCTGTATGGACAAAGAAATTCATGAGTGGATTAAGAATTGTCCAACATGCAAAGAGAGACCCCCAGTGGAGCATGCCACCCTTTATAACGTCATTAATTCCAGATTGGAGTGCTCCATTGGTAGAATTTATGATATCAGGAACATTACCCAATGAGGCTAGTCTAGCAAGGAAACGAAGCATAGAGCAAGAATCTCAAGACTACACCCTCATAGGAGATAACCTATATCGAAGAGGCAAAGATGGTTACTTAAGATTGTGCATTCACGAATCCGACTATTTGAGAGTCTTAGAAACTGCCCATAGCAGTGTTGCACGTGGACATTTTGGTCCTGACCGAGTAATTAAGACTATTCTATTATCAGGACTTTGGTGGCCACTCTTCATATGGATGCACATACCTATGTGAAGAAATGTGACACATGCCAATGTGCACAGTACCCAATTAGAAAAGATGAGATGCCTTTAAGGCCAATGATGGGAGGACGTGCATTCTCGAAATGGGGCATAGACTTTGTAGGTCCTATCAACCCCCCAGCTAGAAACTCCCATGCAGAGTACATTATTGTAGCCACAGATTATCTCACAAAGTGGGTAGAAGTAAAAGCTACGACAAAGAATGATGCTCAAACAACAGCTAAGTTCTTATTTGAGAATGTGTTCACGAGATATGGACTTCCAATAGAGTTAGTAAGTGATAGAGGAACACACTTCTTGAATGAAGTCATTGAAAATCTCCTCCAAGGGTTCTTGGTGATACATAAGAAGTCTGCCCCCTATCATCCACAGGCTAACGGACAAGCTGAGAGCACAAACAAGATCCTATGTAATGTATTGACAAAATTGGTAAATAATAAGCACTCTAATTGGGACAAACAACTTCATCATGCTGTTTGGGCCTACCGAGTTGCCTATAAAACAGTACTCAATGCCACCCCATTTCAGATGGTCTTCGGACAAAATGTTGTGCTACCATTGGACTTCCTAATCCCAACTTTAAAAATAGCACATGCACAACATTGGAATGGACACGAGTTATCCTCTAGGATCTTTGATCTAGAACGCTTAGGTGAGACAAGGCTACGAGCAGCTGCAGGCATCTATGCTGCAAAGAAAAGACAAAAGGCATACTTCGATGCACATATCAAAGATAAAGGCTTGAAAGAGGGAGACCTAGTGTTGGTTTATACACTAAAGCAACATGCCCGTAAATTGGAAAAAAGAGGATATGGACCCATGATCATTAATAGAATCTCCACTAGCGGTGCAGTTCAATTGGCCACACTAGAAGGTGATATCCTGCCAAACTATATCAGTGGTTGTCGAGTCAAGCTATATCAAGAAACTCTTACAGAGGATATGCTAAAGCGACTCAACACTGCTAAGAAGCGAAAAGAAGAAGAGCTAAGGGTTAGAGAAGAAGCACAGGCAGAGGCGAGAGAACGCATTAGGAGAAATAAGTTAAGATGCTTTAGCCTAGATATCAACCTTGAGGCCCCAAGATACCACATGGCCATGTGTCAAACATCAAGTGCAATTCCTTCTCGCATAATTGATCGATGTCCCTTTGTGAAGTTTGCGGTAGGACAAGGGCAAAATGCAAGGACTGTGAGAGCATCGATTGACTCAGGTGCAGCAACTAGTGCAGTTAGACTTTCATACTGCCAGGACCTGCAATTGGACATCAAGTCCATAGAAGCCTATCTCGTAGGATTGGGAGGTGTGAAAACCCCTTGCTTGGGTGAGGTGGAACTTCCCATCTACCTTCAAGATGTTCCAATGAGAGTCAAAATGCTAGTGTGTGAAGATGAGGACCTTACAGAACCACTTGTCTTGGGTCAAGACTGGATCTATGACCATGCTGTCAACTTAAACCTTAAAAGACAAATTCTTCAAGTTTGGGTACATGAACAATGCATCACATTAGAATTAGACAATTGCATGTTCACAAATCCAGAGGTCACACATTCTCTTAGTTCTTCTGAAACTAATCTTCGCAAAGAAAATGTAGTGTGTGTCAATAGCCCTACGAAGCAAAAGGAATCAATCATGGAAGCACACGCTCAAAGGCCAGCAAACCTCTCGTCTACTTCACAGACTAATGCAACCATAACTCGACCAAAGAGGCAAGCAAAAAAGACATCTGCTATATCAACTAGACAGACAAAATTCAAGAAGAAAGAAGCTAAGGGCATGAAGCAGATTTAGGTAGGAAAAGGAGAACAACCTCTAGCTTTGTCACCACCACTTCTATTGAGGCAAGCTAACCATGCCAAAAGAAGCACCCAAAAACGAGGACCAGCTCAATCCTACGGTCTTCGACAAATGTGGGTACCAAAGCAATCGATGAAGGCCGACCATAATAACATACAAATTTGGGTGCCTAAGAAATTAGTTATAGCTCAACAAGGAGAATTACACATTTGGGTACCCAAGGCACTCCTGCATGCACAAACATCACTGATCTCCCTCCCGAGAAAAATCTCAGCAAGGAAACCACGGAGAAGCAAGAGTCGCAACCAAGCCCAGAGACCAAAAGATGGTAAATTCACCTCCTCACCCGTCATAAAAAGAAAACCATCAAGGATATGGGTTTGGAAGCCAAAAGCACCAATAGAACCCACAAAACCAAAGAACCAACCACGAGGGATAAAAAATTCAAGCAATCATCCACAGATGAAGAAGCCACAGTTGATCTCTACGCTGTCGAACATTGTCCTCAAATGAATCCCTATAAGAAGGATTACATCATTTCAAGATCCACTAGCTACCTCCAATAAAGACTGCATCAACATCCACCAACAACATTGAAAGCCTCGATGTGCAACAACCATGTGCCTTGGGCATAACCTTGTCTTTTGCACCATTCAGGTCATGCATTTCCAAAGTATGCATTAATATAGGGCCTCCTTACACAGCCATGCATAGACACAATTGAGAATCCCCGGCACATGATACACATATGACATACGTAAAATATTTTGCTGGTACTAACCTCTTGCTTCCTATTTTGTGACATTGTTCCAAAAAAAAAAAAGAGGAAAGAAAGAAAAGAAAGAAGAGAACTATGTGCTTGAAGATGCTCATTAGCGAACCATCAACAAAGACCTCCATCAACAAAGACAAGCCAATGGTCAAACACGATGAGGGAGGTACAACACAAAGGGATGAAGATCAATGGACCTTTCACCATGGTAAGACATGTATGCTTCAACAATAACATAACCACGATAGATTAGGAAACCTCTTCGTCAGCATACCCTTGCGCACTTAGCTCAAAACCAAACTTCTTGCACCATAATTCTTCCAATGCATTTCCCAAGTATGCATGCATAGGGCCACATTACAAGGCCATGCACAAGGCACATATTTTGTTCAACCCATGCACTAATGCACTGACCCATCATCCATTATGGGTTACAAGTACTTGGCATGAAAACTATGGAAGTCATCTTTGGAAGAATCAGAGGACATCAAGGTGACCACAACAAGAGTAAGGAAGTCATCCATCACCGTGAGTTGCTCATAATCAACATAAGTGACCTCCTTTGAGCAGCTAGCAGTTTTGGAAAGCTCACAAATGCACCATCAAGATGGAATACAAGGAAGAAGTACTGACAAAGGGACTACAACCTGCAAGTGCTAGCAGTGGCAAAGTGAGCACCAGACAAAAGACCAGGCTACATCGAAAAGATGGACACTACCTCTCAACGTACTACATGGAACAACCACTACAACAAGGGTCTGTCAGGGACGATAGACTCAAGAGGGGGGGGGAGTGTTGAAGCTCAAGATCAAGGACAAAACATGGAAGCGCATCAAGGAAGTGGACACACAAGAAGAAGGAGCATATAGGGAGCTCCAAGAAGCACATGTCAAATTTTCAGAGGAAATCTCTATAAAAATAGTGATTTTTATCACTAAAAACCATTGTAAATACGATTTTTTTATTTTTCTAACTCCATTTTGTTCAAGCTGAAGAGTCCTTGAGCTTGAGGAGTATTAGAACTATCATCCTACCAATTTTCATAATTTTTAGACTCTGTTTGAGCCCCCAAATAAGCCCCGGAACCTATTTTTTAACTAGGCCGGACACTAGGTCGAGACAGGGCCAAAACCACTCAAAAAACTATAAAAAGGGTTGGAAAGCTCATTTGAGGCGAGGGGCTTGTTGTAGATTTCAGCTTTGTAGAGAGTTCTTTGGTAATCGAAGTTCTTCCATTGTTCCACTCTTTGCTCTTACCGTGTGCACATGTGTGTGTATGTGTGTGCATGTTTGTATGCTTTCACTCACGCACTTGTGCACTTCACTTGCTCTTGGTCTTCATACCGGTCCTCACGTCTCCACGGATTGACATTAATGAGGTGTATCTCCTCACGTTGGTACTCACGATTGTGCTAGAGTGACAGACATACAAGTGTCATAATAACCAACCCAGTCAAAGTCAAAAAAATCATGGAGATTTGGCGATAGTGATTCCCCCTTGGGATAAAACAATCCAAGTAGCCGAGTACTACTCAAGTAGCGAAAGATGCGCTTAATCACCTGCCAATGCTTGACACCTGGGCAATGCATAGACTTGCTAATCTATGAGACAACAAATTGAATATCATGCCAAGTAATGCATACATAAATCAAGCATCCAATAGCCTCTTGATAGAGAACAACATCAAATTCATCTCGAGCATCATGAAGACTCAACCATAGTGTCATACATACCTTTGGAGCTAACTAATGTCTCCTTAGTACGTGAAAGTAATGGTTGAATAAAATCTTCCACAAAAACAACATCACGACTAACGAAAATGTGTTTAGTCTATGGATGATACTAAGGATAGCCTTTTCTTTCAGAATTGTTTTTCTTGCACTAATGCATATGTTAGAAAAACAAAGACACACAAGTGAGCAACAGATGGCTTGCTACCATGCCAAGCCTCATATGGAGTGATAGACTGCAAGGCTTTAGTGGGACACCTGTTAAGTACATATGCTGCACACATAATAGCCTCAAGCCAAAAACTTTGTGGTAAAACGTGACTCTTGACCATACACTTCACCATCTCCATGAGTGACATGTTCTTCTTTGAAACAACTCCATTCTATTTGAGGTGTATACATTGATGTTTTATCCCACATTCAACCAGAAATGCATTAAAATGAGAAGACATATATTCCCCCCCTCGATCAGATTGGAGGGTGCCCATTTTACATGCTGGTAGATTTTTAGCTAAAACCAAAAACTGTTTGAAGCACATAAACACTCCAGAGTTTGCTTTCAATGGATATACCCATGCATGGCTGGAAAAATCATCAATGAAAGTCACGAAGTAAAGATAGTTCCCAAAAGAAGATGTCTCCATAAGACCACATACATCACTATGAACAAGCTGCAATTCTTGAATAGCTTGAACTGAACCATCTTTGGGGAATTATGAACACTGCATTTTGCCCAAAATACAACCTTCATAGAAGTTTACGAGATGCCTCAAGTTTGGGAAAAGAGGACACCATTTTAGATTTTTGCAGGTGTAGCAAACTAGAAAAATTTAGATGACCAAAGAGTGCATGCCAAAGATTTGCATCTGACATAGCTTGAGAATCATGTACCGCACATGATGAATCATTCAAAGATTTTGCATAATTTATGAGATTATACAAACCATGAAATAAAATGCGAGAAGCAATAACGATGTCACCATTTGATAGATCATGAACTATACATCTATCATCAACAAATTTTACAACCAAGCCAATCTTGGCTAATGCTGAAAGTGATAGCATATTTTTCTTGAGCTCTGATAGAAATAAAGCATCCAAAAATGTAAAAGAACTACCATCAGTAGTATTAAGAATGATCTTACCGACTCTCATGACAGGATAAGAGGAGTTTTTGGCGCATGTGACAATATTTCCTTTAGGCGCAGGCTCACGTGAAGTGAAGAAACTGCGCTGCGAGGTAATATGTTTGGTTGCCCCACTATCAGAGTACCAAACATCTGAATCTACTGCAAACATACACTGTTCATGTGAAGATGGCTCATAATTGCAAATAGTAGTGAAAGCCCATTCTTGATTTTGCACAAGATTAGAAGACTCTGTTTTGGGTGTATAACCCTCTGTAACAACCATTCTAGCCTCTTTCTTCTTTGCTTCTTTTGCAACCAGTTTTGGATAACTGCATTAGGGGAAAAAATGAACCCTCCTTGAGCCTTTTAGATTAAGGGCTGATTAGCAATGGACCAATGAGGAGAGGGTGGTGGCCACAGTCTACTCCCTTAATCACCTAGACTAGGCATAGGCTTCCCTTGTTTTTGAGTGGTCAAAAAGACAAAACCACTTAGAACTAGTGGGTTTTCTTGTTAGAATGGTTTTGGAAAGCTCAACAATCAATTATAGCCATTGGATTTGCATGATCTTCAATGACTTAGATGTGTTTCTTCAGAAAAATGCGCGATGGAATATGAGCCGTCAGATTAGGTACTCAATTGGATGATGTCATTTGAAAGCGAGTTGGATTCAACGCCTAAAATGCTCACCATTGGATCTCCATATGATCTAATGGTTGAGGATAATTGAGCACAAGAGGAAAGTTCCTTTTGACATGTGCCATTGGATGCAAAACTCCTCGAATGGCTCAGATTAAGCTTCAAAAGTTGCTCATCGTCAAATACGCTCGTCCGTCGGATTCAGCGTCGATCGCATGGCTCCAAATGCATGCGAAAATGAGCCCAGCCCCATTCACGTGCGGCGTTGGATGGAGGAGTGATCTTGTGGCTCATAATGACTGAAGAACTTGTGCTCAGCCCCATTTCCGATAAGCTGTTGGATACTCCACGATCTAACGGACCAAAATTTTGCAGAGCCTGCGCTAAGAAATCATGCGAGATTCTCCTAGACCCACACATGCCAGAGACTCTCTCTCTAGGATTATATCGTTTTCAATTTTATCCATTGGATTGCAGCATCCGAAATTCAGAAAAAATTCACTTTTTGAATTCAAAAAGAAAGTGCTATCAAATATTATTTTATTACACAAAACCACTAGCTGTTTTCTCTAGTCACTTAATCCCCTAGATTAAGCTTTTTAATCCCTAAAAATTAGAAATCCTTACAAGGCCCATGTAGGGATCATTTTTTCCTCTAATGTGTTTATGACATGATCATTTCCTTTACAATATTTGCAAAACACTTTCTGCTTTTTTGTTTTCTTCTCGTCTCTATCATCCTTCTTTGATTGTGTAGAATTAGCAGATTTTTGTTTACTAGTAGAAGAGCTCCATTTACCTTTGCCCTGACTAGCCAAGAAATCTTGATCTGCAACACATATAATGGACCTATTCCACCTAGACTGATCTTCCTACAACAGAACAGATACTAAATCCTCAAATTTTAAGGCATTTGAATTGCCTTTCATCATCAATCAAAGAGTAGAAGCAAAACTCTGATATGAATATGGAAGACCATTCAGAATAGTCTGCAGAAGTGAACTGTCAAGCAAGACTTCATCAACAACAATCAACTGGTCCTTCAAATCTTTAATCTGTGTCAAAAAACTATCCATGGAATCTCCTTCATGCATGTGCTCACTCTCCAACTATTTTTGGAGGTAAGCAATAGGAGTCTCATTCCTTGCCTAGTATAAAGTGGTAAGTGTATCTCAAGCATCCTTTGCTATTCTGCAAGAGCGAATGTGAGGATTAATGGTACATTTGATAGACAAGGCTATCAATGCATGTGTCTGAGAATCTTTGCCATCCCAACAAAGTTGCTCTATAGTAGGTGCAACAGGAACTGCAGCACGAGCAGGAACCTGAAGGATATCACCATCTTCAATGCCATCTACATCACCTTCAACAATTGTGTTTGCAAGTGTAATAGGATATTTTTTTAACACCCTGCACAATATTCCACAGTCTTTTTTGCAACCAAAAACATGATGCATCATATAAGCCCATAATGGGTAATTGGTACCATCCAACTTATCCTAAACAACCAACATACGGAATACATCATTGCTTTTAGCCATGTCCACTAACTAAAATACCGTGATGCAAAAAAAATGGTTGTATCTCAAAAATTTGAATAGAACTACCCCGTTGAGTTTTGCTAAACCTGCAGAGACTTTGAGACGCTTATACTGGCGAACCAAAACTTGTATATATCTTTGGTAGAAAAAGACAAAATTGCCTACACAAATTCTATGTTAGTGTGTTCAAAGGCCAAAACGAGCTCAAATCATGATTTCAAGACCATAAATTAAAGTTATTTCAAACTTCTAATCACCCTGAGTATGCTCACCGAATTTCATGCGATTTTGAGACTGTGATTGGAGGGGTGTTGAGGATGCCCTAGATGAAGCGACGACTTGCTCTGATACCAATTGTTCGAGCTTGAGGTCTACGAAAGCATGCAAATAGCACAAGGAAGAAGAAGAAGCTTGGAGCACAACACACAATACTGAATGTGTTACCAAGAGAATGTATAAAGATAAGTTACGGCTTGTTAGGGTAATAGGCATATATACAAGCCGGGGGAAAAAAACCTCCTAAAGAGGAAAAACAGTGCCCCGGTGGTCCTAGTGTATTCACACACATCACTACCTAAATATATCAACACCCAAAAAGGTTTTGATGCCTTCTACCTTCACACCAAATTTTGTTACAGTCTGAGATCGTTTGTGAAGTGTGCATTCTCCATGCCTTCTTATGTACTCTTCATTGTCAGCCTTACCCATGAGCTCTCTACAACTACATTGACTTTGATACCATGTAAAGATAAAGGAGATAAAGAAGAGAGCTCTCACATACTCTGACATACAAAGAGAGGAGCACACACAAATTGAGGCAAGGAAGAATCATCTTCTTCTACTTCTTCTATAACATAAAGAGATTATACAAGAATCACTTAATATACAACAATACAACCAATACAATATATAAAGAATAGTACTTTAAGAAAACCATAATGTCTACAAATGAGTGAGTGGGCAAGAAACAAATGTGCCATGACTCTTGGTAGAAAAATTTGGTAAAGCTCACTAAAAATGTCCCTTACATGTATTAGTGTAACCACTATACATGTCAGAGAGATCAAAAAGTGGTTCATATCATCCTCGATCATATCGATACTTAATAATCTACATCAACTAGATCTTTATCTATATCTTCCATCTCTAGTTGTTACATATCCCAATCCTCATGTTGTTCTTCCTTATGCACTTCTTGTGTCAATTGCTACACTTTTCTCTTTTTAATTCTAAGAACCAATGAGGCAAGCTACTGTCAACGAGGTTTCCACCAGTGCTTTATACAGTGCATCTCACAATCCCTCTTGTGATGGATCCTCAGCTCTAGAGATCTTCCTTTGATTTTGTTCATGGATGGATCCTCAACAGTAGAGATCTTCCTTTGAGTTTTGTTCATGAATGTCTTTTATCAAAGATGTATTGGATCTTGCGATTGGCCCTCTCCAAACAATGGTTTCTTGCTCTTTGTGAGTAATGTTTGTAATGACTCTCTTCAGATCAAATCTTGATCCGTCTAGTATGTGCATCCCACAATTTGTTAGATTTCCTAGATGAAAGGTGGGGGAGTCTCCCCTTGCCCTTTGGGTTTGGCATAGGCTACTTGTTGAAGCTCAAGGTCAAGGACAAAGCATGGAAGTGCATCAAGGAAGTGGACACACAAGAAGAAGGAGCAAGTAGGGAGCTCCAAGAAGCACCTCTCAAATTTTCAGAAGAAATCCCTATAAAAATAGTGATTTTTATCACTAAAAACCATTGTAAATACCATTTTTCATTTTTGCAACTCCATTTTGTTCAAGCCGAGGAGTCCTTGAGCTTGAGGAGTATTAGAACTATCATCATACCAATTTTCATAATTTTAGACTCGGTTTGAGCCCCCAAATAAGCCCTAGAACCTATTTTTTAACTAGGTCGGACACTCGGTTTAGACAGGGCCAAAACCACTCAAAAACTATAAAAAGGGTTGGAGAGCTCATTTTTGAGGTTAGCTTGTTGTAGATTTCAGCTTTGTAAGAGAGCTCTTTGGCAATCAAAGTCCTTCCATTGTTCCACTCTTTGCCCTTACCTTGTGCACGTGTGTGTGTATGTGTGTGCATGCTTCTGTGCTTTCACTCATGCACTTGTGTCATCACCTGCTCATGGTCTTCATACCGGTCCTCAAATCTCCACGGATTGACATTTATGAGGTGAAGCTCCTCACATTGGTAATTGCCATTGTGCTAGAGTGACACCAAATTTGGCGTTGTTGCCGGGGAGAGAGCTTGGAGGACGAGCATGTGATGGTAAGACATAGAGAAGCGACGTTGGAAGGTAAAAAAATCACCATTTTTAGTTTAGTTTCTAAGTTTTTCTTCATCTTCATCTTCATCATCATCACCATCTTCTCCCATGTTTATCTTCTCTGATTTTATTTATTATCGAGTGTACATTCACCTTGCGACTGTGAGGAAGGAGCGTAGAGGGTGTTTAGAGCTGAAACGCTAAAGAAATCCTCTTGAAAAACTTTCAAAACACCAGAAATTTGATTCAGTATCGTGCAGGCTGAAACGACCTACGTCTGGTATCGCGACAGTGGTATCATGACTTTGAGGGGTGACTTTGCATCTATAGGCACATAGGAGTGACAAGGAGAACATAAGGTACACATATTTGCAAAACAATTTGAATTTGGACCTCAAAAACTCCAAGTATCATGTCTGGTTTAGTTTTGGTATCGCGATACCAGAACTCCCATGTATCATGATACTTGTCGAGGTATCGTATCATGCATATCCACTTGAGGTATCGCGATACCGTTCTGATATCGTATCGTCAAGTGCTGGTATTGCGATCGCGATTGCCCCAGTGGTATCATATCGTGGTCCACCTGGTATCGTATCGTGCCAGTCTTGGTATTGTATCGTTGACCGTGCAGTATCGTATCGCCTCCTGTCTTAGTATCGTATCGTGTGATTTCTGGTATTGTATCGTGTCGGTTCGGTGATATCGTATCTTGAGGTCAAGTGGTATCTATCGTTTACAGACTAGTATCATATCGTCCCAACTATTGGTATCATATTGTGAGCCTAACAATTATCATATCGTCTGGAAGGTATCGTATCGCGTAGAACTTGGTATCGTATCCTCTTGCTAACAGTATCGTATCACGTAGAACTTGGTATCGTATCGTGAACCTAATGGTATCGTATCGTGAACTAATCAAGTATCGTATCGTGCAAATCAGAGGTATCGTATCCTGGAAGTTGGTATCGCCTTGGTGGTATCGTATTGTCTGCTGTGGTATCGTCCATAGTGGTATCACATATCGTGGAAAATCTAGTATCGTATCGCCTGATCTGTGGTACTCCCAGAGAGATCCTGTTTCCCTGTTTTAACCCCCAAAACAGATTTATGACCATGTAGTCAACTTGAACTTAAGGAGTCAACTTCTTCAAGTTTGGGTACAGGAACATGCATCACAGTAGAATTAGAGAATTGCATGCTCACAAATCCAGATGCTACACATTATCTTAGTTCTTCTAGGCCTAATCTTAGCACAGAATATGTTGTATGTGTCAAAAGCTCTGTGTTCCAGAAGAACTCAATCATGGAAGAATAGGCTCAAAGACAAGCAAACTGCGTCACCACAACTCAACCAAAAAGGCAAGCAAAATAGTACATAACAACCGCTATATCAAATAGACAAAGAGATTTCAAGGAGAAAGTAGTTCCGGGCACGACGCAAATCTGGGTACAAAAAGGAGAGTGACCAAAAGCCTTGCCAACACAATTCCCACCCAGGAAAGCTAACAATGTGAAGATAAGAACACGACCAGCTCAACGAGAAGGCCTCCAACAAATTTGGGTACCAAAAAAATTAGCTGCAGCTCAACGAGGGCGATTACACATGTGGGTTCCCAAAGACCTCTTACATGCACAAAGGCCTAGGCTACCCACCATGCAAAAGCTCACAATAAAGAGGCCAAGGAGAGAAAAGAATAAGAAATGAGCACGAAGAACAAAAGAAGATAAACTCAACCCTTCGGCAAAAGTAAGAAGACAATCATCACGGATATTGGTTTGGAAGCCCAAAGTACCAGTAACTTCCACAAAACCAAAGTTCCACCCATAGTGAACACCAAGTTTCGGCAACCATCCCAAGAGGAAGAGACCAGAGGTGATCTCTCTAAGGCCAACTACAATTCTAAAATGGATCCCTAAAGGGAGGAATGGCCAGTTGTCATCTCATGATCAATTGATCACGTCATTTAGGTCCACTAGTGACCTCCAAACAAAGACTGCATCAACATCCACCAGCAACCTTGAATGCCTTGACGTGCAACAACCATGTGCCTTTGGCATAACCTTGTCTTTTGCACCATTCAGGTCATGCACTTCCAAAGTATGCATCAATATAGGGCCACATTACACAGCCGTGCATAGACACAATTGAGAAATCCCAGGCACAGGAGACACACTTGACACATGTAAAATATTTTATCGCCAATACTGTCTTCTTGTTTGTGACATTGTTAAAAAAAAAAAAAAGAGAGATGAGAAGAAGAAACAAGACCAGACGAGCCAAGAATCTCGTCAGTGGATCATCAACAAGGACATCCATCCGCAACGAAGGACAAGCCAATGCTCAATCACCATGATGGCTGTTTGAGCTTCTAGCTGTGCAAGACGTTCAGTCTTTTCTTTAACTTCATGAAGGGCTATCTATAGTGCGTCTTTGGCCGCGAGAATCTCATTACCGATCTTTGCTACTTGATCCACATTTTCACTGTAGCTTTCTATGAGTTTTGCCTGGGCATTTTGTAGTTGGTTTTTGAGTTCATTGGTTTCGTTGATATACCTACATTCCCATTCTTCTCTGAGAGTCTGTTCTTGTCTCAGCAAATCATCATACTTTGCTATTTGATCATGCAATTCCTTTTGGTCCATTGATGTTGTCTCTTGATTTTCCATTGGTTGGTCACACATCAATGCCTTCATCAATTCTTTATTCCTACTGTGTAAGTTATCATTTTCCTCCATATATGATTTTAGCTGTGTTTCTAGCAGATTGCTTCTAGCCTTTAATCTCTCTTTGTCAGCTTCACTTATTTCATGTTGTCTTTGTAGCTCTATCAATTGTTCCTGAAGCTTGTGATTCTGCTCCATTAAGGTAGTGCATTGTCCTTTGATTTCGGTTATTTCCGTTTCTTTAGCTGAAACCACCTGTTGAACTTGTATTAGTTGCGCCGACAGTTGTTCGCTCATTACTAGAAATTGATTTTTTTCTCTCATGGCCTTGTCATAATCTACATCGGTTTCCATCATTTGCTGCTGCGTATCCATGGCCGTTTGTATCATTTGTTTGACGATTGGTTTTAGTTGAGTGACATCCATGTTCAACCATGTTGTTGGGATGTTAGGTTCTTCGCCTGTGGTGACATCTTTTCCTCATGCCACATGTAATGTTGTATCGTGTGGTTGCCGAATATGAAGTTGTATCTTTGGCTCAGCCTCTTTACTTACTGACTTGACTTGGGGCATGTCATCAGGAATCTCAATCACAATTTGTTCCATATTTTGTGGTAGACCTCTTCCTTTTTCCATGCTTGTCTGTATGTCTTCTTTTATGGGTGGTACTGCATCTTTGTGTGAGATTGGAGCTTCTTTTATGCTGATTTGTGACTTTTCGTTTAACTAAATGAGGTGTGTAGGTTCCGTGGGTGCTTCCTGGTTGTGTAAGCGAGATTGTTGATTATCTGGCATGATCTCGATCTGGTTTATTTCTGTCCACTCCTCATTGTTTGTTTCCGTTCTTATGTCAGTGTCCAAGGTGTCTTTCTCCTATCTAGATTCCGCATTCAAACTAGAATCCTCCAGTCCCAATTCCTTGTATCTGGCAGCTAATTCTGGAGTATGTTCCTTGTCCTTTTGTTGCCTCCCTCGACTGGTCTGTCTATATTGATGTCCCTGGACATTTAGGTTCACTTGCCCCGCATATACGTATGCGTTTCCTCTAGAGCCGCTGAAAGATCTCTTTTTGTGATGGGGGGTTGTGTCAGAGGAATCTTTGGTAATATGTGCATCCTCTTGGACTGTGGTGTTTCTTGTGCTGTGGTCTTTCTTGTGCTGCTTCCTCCCTAGCATGCTTAGTTCCTCTCATTGGTTGCTTGGAACTTGTTCCCACTTCCTTTGTGGAAATAATTGTTTTCTTTTTCTTTGGAACAGTAGCCGCTTTTACATATTTTGCCATTTCTATGGAGGTTGGCATCACCCATAGACATTCTTTCATCTCAAGTGCCTCATAGATTAGCAAGGTCAATGCCGAACTTCCATTCAAAAACTTCTTCTGACTCCACTTCTTCTTAGGTTCGAACGGTCTTGAATACATGGAGTAAGATTTATTTTATTTCCAATTTGCCTCATTGCATGGGAAAGTAATTGAACTACGATTTTCTGAGGTGCTGTATATCTGTGCATACTAGGAAAAAAAAATGTTGGTGCACTAATCGAACCGATTCTTCTATATCTGTCCTGTTTATTTCCAGGAAGGTTCTCTTTTTTGGATCATGACATTCATCTTTAACATTAGTGAGGCCATCCTGACTCCATCCAAAAGCTTTGTTGATCAGTTCATGAGTGAATCGAATTGTTCTCCATGTACCAACTTTATCGAACACCTTCGCTTCCGGGATTGACGGCTTATCTGCTGCAGATTGGAGTGTGTTCATGACTTGTGTGCATCTTTGAAAATCTGGCATATATATAGGAAGTCGCAAAAATGCATCAATTCTAGCTCTTGTTCAAATGTCTGTGATGCGAGCTAATCCCTGTATTATAGTTTGAAAATCTTGTGACATGATTGGAAAGTAGTGATCCCTGTCCATAATCTTGATGGTGGCCCTGAAAAGAAGTTCTGACACCGGCTGGTCTTCAAGGAACCAATGACCTCTTGCTTTATTAATGGATTCCAAGGGAAGAAGTAGGACCTCTTCCTCTTGTGTAGCGTCAGAATTGGAAGATGCCATCTACACTCAATACATACCAGCAATCAGTGTAAAGCTGATAGTAAGAGTTATCCTTTACTTTTCCTCCATAAATTTGGGAACTCTCCGAGTGATGTGAATCGTCTCTTTCCCGTGGGTGTGAGAAAGGTACATATGTACATTTTTCTATATTTTCTTTTGGACAGAAAACAAAAGTATTAGTAACTAGCCAAGGCTTTTATTGAATTTATTAGTTATTTTTGTTGGGATTATTGTACAAGTGCTCTCGAATTCCCTAAGAGGGAAATGTGCTTCACTCTCCAGTAAGAGAAGAAGAAGGTGCCGAATGCATGGCCTTGTAATGTGGCCCTAATATGCATACTTTGGGTTTTTGCAACTCAAGATGTGTGCAAACTGAATTATCTGGTTGATGCATACAGATTGTTTTGCCTTTAGGCATCCATATCTGCTTTATTCTACTGCGGCAGACTGTATCTCCAGCATTCTTGGTGATTGTTGTGCTTCCCACGTTGTACCTCTGCTTCGTCCACCTTTTGAATCTTTGAATGATTTTTGTTTCGTATTTTGGCTCCTGCAATGTCCTGTGGTTGTTTGTTTCTTGTTGTTTAGCCTTCATGTTGTACTGATCCTCCTTGAGCATTGACCTTTCTCTTTTAATTATTTTCGTTGGTGCACACGATTTGGGAATCCATACCTGCGTTCGTGTCGGTTGAGCGACCATCACCTTCTTTAGAATCCAAACTCTAGCAATCCTTTGTGGACCTCTGAGTCCAACTTGACTTGAGTTTTTGTACTGTTGTTGTCTCCGGTGTAGAGAGTAGCTCCGTTGTTGATGATAGGCTGTCACCTAATCATTTCTGATCCACGCCTATCTAGTGTGAGGAATGGGGTGGATCCTAATGTGTGAAAGTTCGTGATAGGTTTGGTGACTAGTCTCTCTTGTGCTCGATACCTCACAGGGGCTTTTATGGTGAATGATGTTAGCAGTGAGGTTCACTGGTTTGGGAGTGTGTGCGAGATTGAGATTCGGTGCATTCTCACATGAAGTACTTGATTGTGGGGTGGGTGGATGTACATTCAATGTCATGCATGTTTGAGTGATCTCTCGGGCCTATACATTTGACTGTGACAGGTTGTTCATCTAGCATGCTGAATACCTCATGGTGTCCTATCTTGGCCGATATGTAACCTAAGGCTAATTGCATAGTCACTTCATATTCATATATCCAATCTTGACCCAACACTAGTTCCTCGAATAAGTCTTGATCATGACACACTAAGAGTTTTTGTTGCATCGTGTTGTTTCCCAGATGCAGGGATAAGGTAATCTCGCCTATGCATTCAATAGCTTTTCCTCCTATTCCAATCAGTTGTGCCTTAGATGGGCGTAATTCTTCCTTGAGTTTCTGAGTCAATGAAGACTTGATACAGCTTACAGCTGCTCCTGTGTCAATGAGAGCATCCACCAAGTGGTACTCTTCTGTTCTAGCACCCAAATTCAAATATGGTTGCTTTGTGATGTGTCCTAGGTTTTCAAAGGCTCTAAAGTTAGCCATTGGGATGAATTCCTCTCCTTGTTGATACCTTTCATCCCTCTCTCTCATCCATTCCTTTCGTTTCCTAATTCGTTCTAGAGCTTCCTGTCTTGCTTCCTCTCGTATTCTCTCATCTTCTTCTCGTCTATGTTTAGCCCTTAGAAGTCCTGACATGATTTCCTCTGTCAATGGCTCTAAATATTTTTTTACTCGGCAACCACTTATATAGTTTGGCAATACTTCTTCATCTAGGGTCGCTAGGCTGATGGCTCCGTTGGTAGGTATACGATTGATTATCAATGGGCCATATCCTCTTTTTTGTAGTTTCTTTGCATGTTGCTTTAAAGTATAAACCAAGACCAACTCTCCTTCCTTCAAATTTTTATCTTTAATATGAGCATCAAAATATGCCTTTTGTCGCCTTTTTGTAGCGTAAATACCTGCTATAGCTTGTAATCTTGTTTCTTGTAACTTTTCTATTTGATCCAATTGAGTTGATAACTCATGCCCGGTCCATTCGTAATTTGCAGCTACTCTGAGAGTGGGTACCAAGAAATCAATTGGCAAGATGGCATTCTGTCCATACACTAGGTTAAAGGGAGTAGTTCCTATGGCTGTTTTGTAGGCTACTCAGAATGCCCATAAAGTGTGATGTAATTGCTTATCCCAGTCGGATCTACCATTGTTAACAATTTTAGTGAGGACTATGCATAAGATTTTGTTTGAACTTCTAGCCTATCCATTGGCTTGTGGGTGATAAGGGGCTGATTTCTTATGAATCACTAAGAATTCATTCATTAGGGCTTCTATTACTTCATTGACAAAATGTGTGCCCCTATCACTCACAATTTCAATAGGCACTCCAAATCTAGTGAATATGTTTTCGAAGAAAAACTTAGCCGTAGTCCTCGCATCGTTTTTCTTGGTTGCTTGGCTTCTACCCATTTTGTCAAATAACCCGTTGCTACAATTATGTACTAAGCATGAGAACCTTTAGCTGGTGGACTAATCGGTCCTACAGAATCTATTCCCCATTTGGTAAATGCTCTGGCACTCATCATAGCTTTTAGTGGCATTTCATCTCTTCTTATAGGATACTTTGTTTGTTGACAGGTGTCGCATCTTTGGATGCAAGTGGCTGCATCTTGATGTAGAGTTGGCCACCACATTCCTACGAAGAGAATCATTTTTGCAGTTTTATCTGCAGAAAAATGTCCTCCTGTAGCTCCTATATGTGCCATTTCTAATACAGAAAGATACTCGTCTTCATGAATGCACATTCATAGATGATTGTCCCTTCCTCTCTTGAAGAGTTGTTTTCCTATAAGAACATAGTCTTTACTTTGCTCTCTGAGTGCACGTTTTCTTGCTAGAGTACCTCCTTCCGGGTACTTCTAGGTTTTTAAGAATTTTACCAGAGGCATACTCCATCTTGGTGCTACAGTGGAGTAACATAGAGTAGAGTTCTCTTCTGGCCTTCGTTCTTGACAAATTGGGCAGGTTGATACATAGTTATGTGTATCCCTCTGCATGGTTGGCCAGTATATGCGTAACCTCTTTAGTGTTTGCCATGTTCCATTCGCATTTAAATGAGTTTTCCATTGATTTACATGTGCTTTTTGAAGCCACATCTCTTGTTCCTCTTCCTCTACACATCTCATGAGTAATCCACTAAGATCTTGGTGGTATAAGCTTCCAGCAATGATGTGGAGATTTTTGTTCTTCCATAATTCTTGACTTCTGTTTGTAGTGATCCCATGTTTAGGTCCATATGTGAGGATAGGGATCAATTTTTCTGCCCATTGGGGACATAATTCGAGATTAAAAAGATAAGTATCTGGCAGATCATCTGGTACTCCTGTGGGAGGTTCTCCATGTGTCATTCTCGACAAGTGATCTGCTCTAATGTGTGTATTCCCTTTCTTGACTACTACTTCAAAATCAAATTCCATTAGCAAGAGAAACCATCGTACTAGTCGTCCTGTATTACAAGGCTTGTTGACTAAGTACAGTAGCGCTTGATGGTCGATGAAGAATTTGAATTTGTTTGCCAATAGGTAGTGTCGAAACTTCTTCACTGCATACACCATCCCTAAACCCTCTCGCTCCGTCGTGGTATAATTGTGTTCTGCTTGATTTAATTGTCTACTGGCATAGGCTATAGGGTGATTCAACTTACCTATATTTGTTGGCTGCGCTAAGATGCACCCAATGGCAAAATTGGAAGCATCTACATGAATATAAAATGGTTTGTTCCAATCAGGAACTCTAAGGATTGGTGCTGAACTAAAGGGGCCTAGAAATTATGGCATACATGTGGATAAACCTATGGTAATATCCACAATGTCCCATAAATGCTTGTACTTCTTTAGCAATTTTTGGTATAGGCAAATCCAAAATCACTGTGATTTTGTTTTCATCTATGGAAATTCCATTTTTAGAGACAATGTGCCCTAATATCTTTCCTTGCCAAACCATGAATACACACTTCTCGAGATTAAGACAAACTCTGTATTGTCGACATTTGGCAAAAATCTTTCCTAGTTCTGGGATATGTTCTGATCGTATAGCTGAATAGGTACATAAATCGTCCACATATACCTCCATGCTCTTCCTTAAGAACTCCTTGAACACGTGACACATCAACCTTTGGAAAGTGGCTAGGGCATCAGTTAGACCAAAAGGCATAACCCTAAATGCATACACTCCCCATTCAGTTGCAAAAGCTGATTTATGTTGGTCCTCAAGAGCAATTGCTACCTGATTATACCCTGAAAAGCCATCCAGAAAACTATAGACTTCCTTTCCTGCAACCCTTTCCAAAAGATGGTCGGTGATAGGTAATGGGTAATTATCTCGTATGGTGGCAGTGTTTACTTTCTTTAAATTAATACATACCCTTAACTTGTTGTTCTTTTTAGGCATGACCACCAAAGGTGATACCCATTCCGTGTGTTCAATCTCATAAATGAAGCGTGCGTCCAACAACTTATCTATCTCCTCCTTAATTTTTACTGAGTAAACACCATTATAGGTGTATGGTCTTTGTTTGGAGGGTTTGGCTTTTGATGTCATAGGGATTCTATGGGCACAAATAGAGGGGTGTACGCCTTTTAAATCCTTATATGTCCATGCAAAGACATCCCTATATTCGCTTATGAGCAGTATTAACTCTTGTTCTTCCTCCATTGAGACATCTTGTCCTATAAAAGTGCATTGCTCTTCTCCTTCCTCCAAAGTTACTACTATTTTCTTGGTATGTTCTTTGTTATCATATGCTATTCTTGGTTGTGCTTCCCGTTTCGGCATTTGGATAGCAATCTTCCTCTCTTCTACCTCGTATTTCTTGAAGTGGGCAGGCACTTTGAATTGATCTTGAGGCTTGTTTTCTCCTTCCTCTTTTTCTTTATTTAGCCCAAGTTCTTCTCCCTGTGTCATTCCTTGATTCAACTCATTAGTTATGACACCTTTTCTTTGATTTTCACTGTCTACCTCGATTTGTTCAAGTTCCATTTCAATGCTTTCATAATCCTCCATCCATTCTTTTTCAATTACTTCTCCTTCTTCGGCTTCTTGGAGAACAACCACATATAAACTTACATCATATCCTTCCTTGTCGATGCATTCATTCATTGTTATTACTTCTTCATTTACACATATATCGAGAGTGGCTAAAATCTCCATCCAACCATGAGGTTCAAATTCTTCATCTAGGAATATATGGGGCATGTAAGCTGGATCTTGTACAGATCTAGCAACTCCCTGCCTCTGCTGCCATCCTTTCTTCCTTTCCTCTTCCTTTTTTGCTGCCTGGCATATCCATAGATGAGTGTCTTTATTCATCCATGATTGGTCACTTGAACCTATGCTGTGGATCGATTGATCATCCTCCTCCTTATGAATTAGATTCCATTGTAAGGGAGGAACGTCTTGATACGTGTAGATATGGATATTTATCCTCGTCGTGGTTCCCTCATGCTGCAAGTATACAGAGTCTTTTCCCCAATCTTGCACTACCTTAAGTTTTCTCATGAAAGGTCTTCCGAGTATCATCTCATAATTGCTAGCCTTTTCAAAATGACAAATTGCTAGGGTGTGCTCGAATTCAACTCTGCAGGTAGTGAAGCTTACCTTTTCCAATAATCCCAGGGGTCGTTCAGTGTGTCTGTCTACCATTTGAATCTTCATCCGTGTTAGTCTTAAAGCTGGTTTTCCCCATTTCTCCCAAATTTCCTTGGTCGCAATTCCTACTTCTGCTCTCGAGTCTAAGATGGATTTAGTAGTATAACCTCGGTAAGTGATTGGGAGGCATGTGTTTCCTTCATCTCCCTCACTGAAATCTCTAACCTTATTGACTGGAATTTTGATTGTGGTCACTTCATCAGGCATCTCCTTCTCATCTGACTGTGTCTCCAATTGACTGGTTAGCTTCTCCTTCAAATGTGGTTTTACCTTCAAGAGTTCTTCTAATGTCAGAGTACAAGGGATTTTTACCTTTTTAACATGCTGTATAATGTCAGATGTGTGGGCTGATGGGTTCTGCTCTTTTCTTCTCACTTAGGGAATGCAATATAATTAAGAATTATGTTCGTACTCCCCTGTGTAATTTGGTAAAGCCTTCACACTATCATCATCGTTTTTGCTCTCGTCAAGTTGTATTAATCCTTCTGAGTTGAATTCAGGTATTGAGGCTTCCAATTCACCCTCTGCTTCTAACTCCTCAAAGGGTGGTTCAATTCCTTCTGCTTTCTTCCATCTGTCTTCTTGGACTCTTGCCCTCAAGTCTTTTGGCCATTCCCCCTCTACTTCGGGAATAATGGATCCTTCCTTTTCATTCTCATTGTAACTTACCTCACATGTCTCATCTTCTTTCCCTTTCTTGGGGTCAGTAAGAATAACACACTCTTGGAATTCCTTTTTGGGAATTTGTGAATTGGGTAGCCGCTGAACAGGTTTTTCTAGGGTCTGTTGAGCCACTTCAATTAATTTCTTACATATTCCCAACCTTTCCTTCTCTAGGTCACCTCTGGGATATTCCTTTTCATGTTGTTCAATGGTTGGTCCTACTCTTATTCGTGCCTGGTACGCTTGAATCCACATGGCTAACTATTCTGGCATAGGGTCAGCTAGAACTGATCCTGCCTCTGGTTTTTTACACTTTTCTATCTTATTTTCTCCTTCAAGTTTTTGTTTTTCTTCTTGACCTTGTTCATTATTTTGTTCTCCTTCTTTTGTTGTAGTTTCTTTTCCTTCATCCTTTCTCTACGATTCTTCCATCTTTGGGTCCGTTTACTCGTAATACTCTTCCCAAACTCTTCCGAGTCTTCAACCACTTGAGCTGTGGGCATATTCAATTCTTTGTCGACTTGATCATTCTCTCTGGTGTTTTCTGGGGTTTCTCTATCCTTAGCTCTTGTTATTGCTTTTAATGGTACTGTGTACTCCTTGTCGCTCCCTGATGACTCTATCACTTCTATCACATTGATCTACATGTTCGAGTTAACTTTGTTGGGGTTCTTGGGGCAATCTCTAAAAATATGTTCCTTACCACAATCACTACAGTATCCTTCCCAAATTGGCTGCGGTGGTGGGGGGGTTGGGTAATGTACATTCTCTAATGAAATGGTCTCCTCCGCACCTATAACATGGTCCTCTAGGTGCAGGTGATCTATTCATTGGTCGGGAGGGTAAGGGTGCTCTGGGAGCTGTGTACATTAATGACACATAATCTTGCTCATATCCGTAAGAGCCATGCAATCCTTCCATACCATAAGCATATGGCTCGTAAGATTGTCCATATTCAACTATAGAGTTCTCATATGCGGGGTAATTTCCTAGACCATGGTCATAAGATGGATCATACGGTTCATTACTAGCCAGTGGCGTGGCTGGGACTATTGCTCTCTCTGGGTTCTCTTCCAGTTGACCTATTTTTACTGGGGCAACATTCTGAGGGTGGGGCGGTTGTTGTCCTAACACTGGTTGTGGTTGAGTGTATCCTTGGTAAGGATAAGGTCGGGGCATTGATGCTTGTTGCTGATATGTGGGATATCTAAAAGCTTCTCCTCCTTGATCTCTCTGAGGGTATCCATAAGGTCTCATGGGTGGTTGTACCGGTCTTGACTGCCGATTGTAAGGACAATTTTCTATGCTGTGATTTGTGTACTTTTGTTCTATGCTATAATAATGCATCGGGCCCGGGGCGGGTGGTCTATTGTAAGCATAAGCAGGTGGTGGGACCACTCCCCTAGTGCACAAATGAGAAGGATGATCACCTCCACAATGCATACATCTTCTAAGCTTGGGTACTCTCATTGGATTGTTTGCGTAGTTCCTCTACCCTTGAACATTCAATTTTTTTGCCACTAAGTTGGCTATTTCCTCTACGTTGTTCCTAGGGTTTGACGTGCTGCTAATGGTATCTTCACTTTTCACACTACCTTGAGGTATTTTCAAATTTTCTGCCAGATTGTCCTCTAGGTCAATACATTCTTTCAGACATTTTTGCAAATTTTGAACTCTTTTCACATATACCAATGATCTCAGTGATCCATTCACTAATCCTTCCAAAAACAATGACGCCATTTTGTTTTGAGTGGGCCTCTCTTCAACAGGGCATCTATCCACATATTGCTTAAATCTTCTTGCTGCCAATCTCACCGACTCCGTAGGAGCTTGTTTAAAACTATGGATCAATGAGGAAGAGTTGTTTTTTATTCTAGATTTGGTGAATTCTTCAATCAATTCTTGATAGACTTGTTCCATGTTTTGAAATTTATTTGGGTCTAATGGCTGGAACCATGCTAAGGCTGTATCTGTCAGGGTTAGTCCAAAGGATTCATATTGAATCAAGAAGTCTTCCACTTTTTCAACTCTTATCACTTGCTTGAATTCAACTATGTGGTTGTAGGGTTCGCTAGAGCCATCATGGTGGTTTCTCATGCATTTGGCAACTTGGATCGGTCTTAATCTTCTTCCTAGTTCAGGTGGTGTAGGCATTACAAGGAATACTGGTCGTCCTATTGGTATTCCTGGTCCTCTTCCTACTTGTGGTCTCTCCTGAACAGGGATTCTAATCCTTGGTTCAACTGGTGGATGAGGCCGATAGTTAGGGTTATGACCCGGTGTAGCAAACTACACATGTGGCCTAACTGGGATGTTCGTTTGTTGTGTCTGTCCCGAATGCTGATATGAATTATCTTGATAGGTTCCTTGGGGATTTTGTGAAGTTGTGGCTTGATCCCTAGGAGGGAACACTGGGATGTTCTGATATTTCAACCCTGCTCTTTCTAACTCCGTTAAGGGCCAGTACCTCTTTTGATTCTTATCTAGATACGTGATGTGAGTGGGGTTTTCAGGATCTTGCAATTCGTAGATGGTGGCTCGGTTGGTGACTTCTTCCCACAGTGACGAGTGTGCTCTCAGAAGATGTTCCATTCCGTTGACTAAATAGACATCCATCAGAGAGTCATCTTGGGGAACTAAATCTCCTCTCCAAACCCTAATTACAATGGACTTCCCTCTAGGTGTAGACACCTGTTCTTCTTGTCCCTCTTCATTAGGGTTGTGGGCATTGCCTTCTTCCCCTTGTTCATTGACATTTTCAAGATGTTCCGTGACTAAGTATTGAATATCCCTTTTGTCCATGTAGAATCCTCCTACATACTTAACAGCAGGCCTAGGTACTATGTAAGTGTCTGTAGCTTTCTTCAACCTAGCCACTGACCTGTTTAGCCCGTCTAGGTAGATGGGTAAACTGTGTTGATTGGTGTTCACATATTCTAAAGATGTTCGATATTCTCCCTCAATAATTGACGTCATGCCAATGATGGGCACCAAATTCTGCATGTCCTCTGAGGCCATAAGAGTTTCATCCTCAAACTCACTCGAAGTCTCAGAGTAGTGTGAACGACTATTTGGTTCGGCTACACTTCCCACTGAAGAGATTACACTTCTTCGGCTCCCTAGGGTTCTTCCGAATCTTAGGTTCATTCACTTAAAAGCTCTTAATGCTCTTAGCTGATTCTTAGAATTGTATGAAATATTAGACCAACTTGGAGGTTCACACTGAAGTATTTGAAAGTCTCCTGACACTGGCTAAACTCATGATACTCGATACTTGGCACACTGGAAAAATCACGATACCTGATATGCTACAAGTATCGTGAAAAGAACTTCACAATACTCGATATCAGACAGATGTTGTGAGAGTGAAACCACGATACTCGATACTTAGCACAAAAGGACTTCCATGATACTCGATACTCAACAAGTATCGCTGGGGACAAACTCACAATACACGATGTGTGACAAGTGTTGCGAGAGAATTTTCACGATAGACGATATTCCATAGGTGTCGCGACTAAGATTCCACGATACTCGACATTGACAAGTATCGCGGGCAAAACTCAACGATAGACGATATTGCTCTAGTATCGCAAATTCAACGATACTCGATATCTCTCAAGTATCGTGAGAAATTCAACGATACTCGATATCTCTCAAGTATCGTGAGAAATTCAACGATACTCGATATCTCTCAAGTATCGTGAGAAATTCAACGATACTTGATATCTCTCAAGTATCGTGAGAAATTCAACGATACTCGATATCTCTCAAGTATTGTAAGAAATTCAACGATACTCGATATCTCTCAAGTATCGTGAGAAATTCAACGATCCTCGATATCAGACAAGGCTAGGTATCGCGATACTCGACCACAGGAGATCACGATATCCAGATATCACGATACTCAACCATGGGAGAACACGATACTTGGCATTTTTTCAATTTTTAGCAAGTGCATTTAGAGTTCAACTGAATATATGTAGTCCTAGAACTTATTTACCTTCTTCCCAATGCCTGAATCACACAAAAAAAAAACTTCCTCACCCCTTGAATAATCCCTTACAATACGTGTCGCAGATCGTTTGGCTATTTCATCTTGATTCCATTGATTATTGTGAGTGGAAATTTGGGTTGCTTACCTTGAACACTAGTTCCCAACTCTTTTGCCCTCTCACTGGCTCTGCGTGGCCTAATCTCCCAGATCTCCTCTCGCGATACTTGGTTGCTGGTGCTCTCGATACTTGCACATGCACAAAATGACTTGGAAAGTTTGAACTTTTTTTATTTTTATACTTTTTGGGAATTTTTTTCAAACCAAAGTGCTGAAAAACTGACTTGGAAACTACCCTACCTTCTTAGATTACTAGCCTACTTTCTCCTTCCTACTCTTACTCACTCTACTCACTTCCCTAGACTATCAACTCACTACACACACTCCGAGAGTGAGAAGTAGTAAGTGCAGATGAATGTGAGTCAACAGTAAATCAAGCTTTTCTCTCAGCTCCGAACTCCAAACATAGCGAATAGCGGCTTCGTTTCAAAGCTCTCAAGTCTGATGCTCCTACTTCAAGTTATGAGCAAAATACTGAGTCGCGGGAATGACTTTCCTACACTTCATCACTTCCTACACTTCACACACACCACAATAACAGCAAGCAAGTACTTTCATGGATAGACAACACTTCCAAGCACCCTTTCCAAGCATCACACATGCATACAAGCTCACAAAGAAGAAGATACAAAGAGGAGAAGACACAAATTCGAAATTCTGTGCTCTTGATTCTCACAATGGCAAAAAGTCTCTACAAAGAGTCACAAATCGACTTATATACATGTGCCCTAAAAATGGTCCTTTCATACAAGAGACCGGCACTTTATTAACTGAAAGACTGATTTCCTACTAATTTACAAAGGTAGGCTATAAATCTCTATGGGTATGCATCTAGAGGACTCCTCTAGTGCATTTACATCGGAAAATATATTACAAAATGGCTATAATACAAGAATAAAGTGTCCAACTCGGAAAAATTTTGGGGCCCTTCTTTTTCTCTGCTTCATTGCTCTTCTTTGCTCTACAACAATGGGTATCAACTATCATAATGGGAGCACCTAATCTTAGCCATGCACTTCCTAAAGGGAGGGAACTTGGATGTAATACAATGATAGAGAGCTAAGCTCATAAACACAGAAATGGCAACATGCTAACTCAACGTAAAAAGATGTAACATGTTCCGTACAATATCAAGTTTTGGAGATCATGCCCATGTGTTGATGAGATTTTGTCTAAGTCTAGCCCTTTATATAGTCTTGTCCTCCAAGTGTATGCCTTGATCACCACTTCATTTCATGATGGTTGATGACCCCAAGATCCTTGAGATCCATTGTCCTTCAATTTCACACTTGATAGATGCATGTTCAAATTCTTTTCTCTTCCATGATGTGTTTGGAACTTGGTTAATTCCTAGGAGGCTAATTGCCTTGAATCTCAAAACCTTGACATCTTGCTGTCTTTTTTCTATAAGCATGTACAACTCACTTGTTGCTATAGCTCTTCATCTTGAAGAGGTCTTGATCCTGCAGAGAAAGGGAGGGGAGAAATAAAAGGGATGAGGAAATTTCTATGGGGAGATGCACATGAGTGGGAAACAATCTGCAAGAATGTGAAAGGAGAGGAAGATACTAGGGGGAGTTTATGCATACACCATGTCGTGGAAGGCTGACAAGGAAGGAGCAAAAAGAGCACATAAGAGGAGCAAAAGGGGTAGATATGAGGAGCAAAAGGATCATACAAGAAGAGGGGATAGAGTTCTCCAAAGGAGATGTGAAAGAGCCCAAGGGGAGAAGAGAGACTGTGCATTTATTTTCCTCCCTTTGTAGCTCACATGGATAGGAAAATTGATGGCAAAAGGTGGGACTCTGTATGCAAAGAGGGGAGTTTCATCAATTTTGTTCTTGGGTACGTATATGTGAGTGAGCAGAACATGGATGAACATGAAGGGAGAAGGATGTGTGTGTGTGTGTGTGCTAGTGTCATTTGAGGGGAGGGATGAGAGGCAAGAAGTGGAGATGAGGAGACTGTGTGAGCATGAGGTGGAGTGGGATGGAAGAGACATTCACTCTTGCAAAACAACAAAGGATGCTTGGGATATACTTACCACTTTATACTAGGTAAGGAATGAGGTTTGTGTTCCTTACCTTGGAAAATAGTTGGAGAGTGAGCACATGAATGAAGGAGATTCCATGGATAGATTTTTGACAAAGATCAAAGATTTGAAGGAGCAGTTGATTTTGGTTGATGGAGTCTTGCTTGACAGTTCATTTGTGCAGATTGTTCTGAATGGTCTTCTAGATTCATATCAGAGTTTTACTTCTACTCTTCAATTGATGATGAAAGGAAATCCAAATGCCTTAAAATTTGAGGAGTTAGTCTCTATTTTGTTGCAAGAAGATCAGTCTAGGCAGAATAGGTCCATTATGCATGTTGCAGATCAAGCTTTCCTGGCTAGTCAGAAGGGCAAAGGTAAATGGAGCTCATATACTAGTAAGAAAAAATTTGCTAATTCCACACAATCAAAGAAGGATGAGAGAGACGAGAAGAAAACTAGAAAACAAAAATCATTTTGCAAATATCGTAAAGGAAATGATCATGTCATAAAGAGTTGTCCAAAACGGCTGCAAAAGAGGCAAAGAAAAAAGAGGCTGGAATGGTTGTTCCAGAAGCCTCTACACCCAAATCAAAGTCTACAAATCTTGTGCAGAATCAAGAATGGGTGTTTGTTGGCAAAAACTTTGGCTCTAATGCCACTGTTGCGGAAATACTTTCGCCCTGAAGGTGGGTTTCGCGACAAAGCTTGAACTCTGTCAGGCCTGCGGAAATTGTCGCGCCACCGTAGTAGAATGCTAAACTAGAGTGATTCAGAACACTTCTGTAATCAACAGTAGCTCAGCCTAATTAACGTCGCCTTAACTGTGTTATCCTGCGACACAAGTTCCACCGGAACTTCACCAGACTGTTACTGGACTGGAACTTCACCAGACTGTTACTGGACTGACACCGTAGTCGTACCGGAACTTCACCGAAATGAACTGCTACTTTGGTTATAATTACTTCAAGTGAACATACAAGAAGTAAGAAAGTGATTCGTGAGCTTTCTCCACTTAATGAACTCTTCTAAAAGTTTAAGAAAAAACTTCACAGTTCTGAAGTGCTACTTTCCGGTTAACTTTTGTACTGTGTGTACATCTTCATTCCATCGGAAACTGTGATCAACTTAAAGTAGAGACGTCTACCTACAAGATGAGCTATCTCTCATACAAAGCTTCAAACTCTGCTGCGAGTTATACTTCGTTGTTCTACCGAAAAATCTTGTTTTCTGAGAAACTGTAACTGACTGGAAAATTACTGAAATATGTTTACTGAGTAAACTGTTATTCACCGAAACATGCGTTTATAGAGAAGGTACTGAAGCACGTTTAGTAGCGAGTCGTGACAGTTAACGATAAACGGAAACTTCCTACCGTAACTCGAAATAGCTTCAGATTAAGTAAAGATTACGCGCAGACATCCACATGAACATGTGTTTTCGATTAGAGAAGATGTGTACAAGTAAACTTGGCCTGTTCTTGCTCAAGTTACAGAAACTCTCCTACAGTGAGCAGTTTCTTATTACCATCTCTCTTCAGATGAAAAGACCCGACACTTCAGGCTTGTGTTATTCATCTGTACATACGCGATCTATGGCGTCTTCTGAGAACTTCTAACTCTCTCTTCACTCATACGCGCATCTCACATGCATCATCTCTCTCTCTCTGTGTATATCTACTTCTTTGTTCTTCAAATCTTGCTGTATATATATATACACTTTCCTTTGGCGCTCCTCTGCGCTGTCACTCTTCAATTCATGTTATGCGCACCTTATGCGCCCACCGCGGTTAATTTCTCTGTTATGCGCACACCGCGCACTAACTTCGCATACTGTACACCTGTGCACTGATTTTCCGGAAGATTCTGTTTTTCTCTTGTTTGTTGTGTCAAATTCGTGAGTGTTTCCTTAACAGCTCCCCCTCAATCACTAATTTGACCTCTTCCGGTCTTTCATATATCTTTCTTTCTTTTATACCTGCCATCTCTTTGAATCTGTTTGTCTTTGTTCCATCCAAGCTCTTTGTCAGAATATCTGCAATCTGATCTTTCGTAGGAGTGTAGACTATTTCTATCTCTTTCTCCATTACTTTTTCCCTTAGGAAATGATACTGAATCTCTATGTGTTTTGTTCTTGCATGAAACACAGGATTCGCTGCAAGATACAGCGAGCTCATATTATCTCCATGTATAATTGGTATACCTTGATCTATACCCATGCTTTTAAGTAAAGTCTGCATCCATATTACTTCTTTCGCTGCTTCTACCAGTCCTTTGTATTCTGCTTCTGTTGACGATAAAGCTACTGTGTGTTGCTTCTTCGAACACCAGCTTACCAGCTTATCTCCTAGGTATATCATATACCCGTGCGTTGATCTTCGGTCATCTTGACTTCCTGCCCAATCTGAGTCACTATATGCTCTGAGCTTTATATCTGACGTAAAAGGATAATATAATCCTTCTTTTATAGTTCTTTTGATATATCTGAGAACTCTTTGTCCTGCAACCCAATGTTGCTCTGTCGGACAATGCATAAACTGTGAGAGAACTCCCACCGGAAAACTGAGATCCGGTCTTGTTAGCGTAGCATATATTAAGCTTCCTACTAACGATTGATACTTCTTCATATCTTTAAATTTTGTTCCACTATATTTGCTGAGTTTGTGATTTACTTCAAGCGATGTTGAAGCTTCTCTGCAATTTTCCATATTGAACTTCTTCAGTAAGTTCAGGAGATACCTTTCTTGCGTGACATATATACCATGATCTGTATATGTGATTTCCATACCTAGAAAGTATGATAACTTTCCCAGGTCACTGATCTTGAATTCCTTTTCTAGCAGTTTCTTTACCTCTGTGATTCCTGTATCTGAGGTACCTGTAATTATTATGTCATCTACATAGATACAAATGTAGATCATTCCTTCTTCTGTCCTTTTGATGAGTAGACTTGCATCTGCCTTCGAACTTTGGTATCCAAGTTCATTCAGATACTTTCGCCACTGTTGCGGAAATACTTTCACCTTGAAGGTGGGTTTCGCGACAAAGCTTGAACTCTGTCAGGCCTGCGGAAATTGTCGCGCCACCGTAGTAGAATGCTAAACTAGAGTGATTCAGAACACTTCTGTAATCAACAGTAGCTCAGCCTAATTAACGTCGCCTTAACTGTGTTATCCTGCGACACAAGTTCCACCGGAACTTCACCAGACTGTTACTGGACTGGAACTTCACCAGACTGTTACTAGACTGACACCGTAGTCGTATCGGAACTTCACCGAAATGAACTGCTACTTTGGTTATAATTACTTCAAGTGAACATACAAGAAGTAAGAAAGTGATTCGTGAGCTTTCTCCACTTAATGAACTCTTCTGAAAGTTTAAGAAAAAACTTCACAGTTCTGAAGTGCTACTTTCCGGTTAACTTTTGTACTGTGTGTACATCTTCATTCCACCGAAAACTGTGATCAACTTAAAGTAGAGACGTCTACCTACAAGATGAGCTATCTCTCATACAAAGCTTCAAACTCTGCTGCGAGTTATACTTCGTTGTTCTACCGAAAAATCTTGTTTTCTGAGAAACTGTAACTGACTGGAAAATTACTGAAATATGTTTACTGAGTAAACTGTTATTCACCGAAACATGCGTTTACAGAGAAGGTACTGAAGCACGTTTAGTAGCGAGTCGTGACAGTTAACGATAAACGGAAACTTCCTACCGTAGCTCGAAATAGCTTCAGATTAAGTAAAGATTACGCGCAGACATCCACATGAACATGTGTTTTCGATTAGAGAAGATGTGTACAAGTAAACTTGGCCTGTTCTTGCTCAAGTTACAGAAACTCTCCTACAGTGAGCAGTTTCTTATTACCATCTCTCTTCAGATGAAAAGACCCGACACTTCAGGCTTGTGTTATTCATCTGTACATACGCGATCTATGGCGTCTTCTGAGAACTTCTAACTCTCTCTTCACTCATACGCGCATCTCACATGCATCATCTCTCTCTCTCTGTGTATATCTACTTCTTTGTTCTTCAAATCTTGCTGTATATATATATACACTTTCCTTTGGCGCTCCTCTGCGCTGTCACTCTTCAATTCATGTTATGCGCGCCTTATGCGCCCGCCACGGTTAATTTCTCTGTTATGCACACACCGCGCACTAACTTCGCATACTGTACACCTGTGCACTGATTTTCCGGAAGATTCTGTTTTTCTCTTGTTTGTTGTGTCAAATTCGTGAGTGTTTCCTTAACAGTGTTTACTACAGTTTGTAGTTATGAACCATCTTCTCTTGAACAGTGTATATCTGCAATAGACTCAGATGTTTGGTACTTTGATAGTGGGGCAACCAACCATTTTACCTCATAGCACAGTTTCTTCACTTCACTTGAGCCTGCCCCTATAGGGAATACTATCATATGCACCAACAATACACCCAAATCAGAGTCTACAAATCTTGTGCAAAATGAAGAATGGGTGTTTACTACTATTTGTAGTTATGACCCATCTTCTCATGAACAATGTATGTCTACAGCAAACTCAGATGTTTGGTACTTTGATAGTGGGGCAACCAAACATATTACCTCACAACAGAGTTACTTCACTTCACTTGATCCTTCCCCTACAGGGAATACTATCACATGCACCAACAACTCCTCTTATCTTGTCATGGGAGTTGGTAAGATCATTCTAAGTACTATTGATTGTAGTTCCTTTACATTGTCAGATGCTTTATTTGTGCCAGGGATCAAGAAAAATATGTTATTAGTTTCAGCATTAGCCACAATCGGCTTCCTAGTGAAATTTGTTGATAACAGATGTACAATTCATGATCGATCAAATGGCGATATCATTATTGCTTCTCGCACTTTATGTCGTGGGTTGTATAAGCTCATAGACTATGAGAAATCTATGACTGATTCAACATGTGCAGTATATGATTCTCAAGCTATGTCAGATGCAAAGCTTTGGCATGCACACTTTGGTCATTTGAATTTTGCTAGTTTTCTATGCCTGCAAAGCTTTGAAATGGCATCCTCTATGCCCAAACTTGAGGCACTTGGTAAACATGTTTGTGAAGGCTGTATTTTGGGCAAAATGTAGTGTTCCTCATTCCCAAAAGATGCTTCAGTTTGAGCTACTCAAAAATTGCAGCTTGTTCACAGTGATGTCTGTGGCCCTATATAGACACCCTCCTTTGGGAACTATCTTTACTTTGTGGCTTTCATTGATTATTCATCTAGCCTTGCATGGTTTTATCCATTAAAAGCAAAGTCTGAAGTGTTTATGTGCTTCAAACAATATCTCATTTTTGCTAAAAATCTGTTCGCATGTAAAATGGGCACCCTCCATTATACACCTCAATAGAATGGATTTACTAAAAAAGAAATACATGTCACCCATGGAGATGGTGAGATGTATGGTCAAGAGTTAGGCTTTACCACATAGTTTTTGGCTTGAGGCTGTTATGTGTGCAACATATATACTAAATAGGTGTCCCACTAAAGCATTGCAATCTATCACTCCATATGAGGCTTGGCATGATAGCAAGCCATCTGTTGCTCACCTGCATGTCTTCAATTGTCTGGCATATGCATTAGTGCCTGAACAACAATGCAAGAAATTGGATGATAAAGCAGTGAAATGTATTTTTGTTGGGTAAGCAAAGGCTTTCATCTCTATCATCCACATATTAAATGCATTTTGGTTAGCCGTGATGTTGCTTTTGTGGAATATGCTATTCAATCATTACTTTCATGTACTAAGAAGACATCAAGTAGCTCCAAAGATGTGTATGGCACTTTGCTTCCTCTTTTTACAGGCAGACCACCACGTGCTAGTCCAAATGAGGCAATTTCTCAGCCTTTAGAGGTTTCACACGATGATGCAGATCATTCCATTTTTTATGAGGATTTACATGATGCACTTATTGATGAGAGAAATAATATAGAGGAGGCAAAAACTATGCCTAAATGGATGGTGCAGACTTTGCAAGATAGCCAACTAAAATGCACCTCTGTCATATCATGCTTGCTCAGGGTCTCATAGTGCTTCTTTTGCATCAGATTGCTATGTTATGGCTGCTTGTTGTCTTTGTGATAAGAATGAGCTTGTTTCGTTTGATGAAGCACAAATTTCATAAAATTGGATGGCTGCTATGCAATTAGAATATGATGCTATTATGAAAAATGGTACCTTGTCTTTATGTGAGTTGCCTCTTGGCAAGAAGGACATTGGCACTAAGTGGGTATACAAACTGAAGCATAAGCCTGATGGAATTGTTGCTAGGTATAAGGTTAGGCTTGTTGCAAAGGGTTATGCTCAAGAAAGAGGCATTGATTTTGATGAGATATTTGCTCCTACATTCCGAATGGCTATTGTTCATAGCATTTGTGCACTTGTAGCTCATCATGATTAGAATGTACATCAGTTGGACATTAAAACCGCATTTTTGAATGGTGACTTGCATGAAGAAGTGTATGTTTTTCAACCCCCTAGTTTTGTGCAGAAAGGGCATGAAAACAAAGTGTGCAAGTTGAAGAAGGCATTATATGGTTGAAAGCAAGCACCATGTGCTTGGTATGAAAATATTCATGCCTACCTGATTGTACATGGTTTTGAGAACAATCCAAATGAGAGCACCTTATATGTTAAGTGTGCAAATGATGTGCTTCTGATCATTGTTGTCTATGTTGATGACATGGTGTTCACTGGTCCTCATGAGAACCATATTGCTCATTTTAAGGATGATTTGCATGACTCATTTGAGATGTCAGATTTGGGGCATTTGCATCATTATTTGGGTATTCAATTTATGTAATCTGATGGGGGAATAGCTTTTTGTCAAACAAAATATATTGACACATTATTGCAATGTTTTGGTCTTGAAGACTGCAAACCTATTGCCACTCCTATGGAAATAGGTTTACGGTTGAGTCTTCATGATGTTGGAGATGCATTTGATGTTGTTCTCTGTCAGTAAGTTGTTGGATGCTTGATTTACTTATGCATTATTCGGCCTCATATTCAGTTTGTAGTCTTATAGATGAGCAAGTTTATGCAGATTCCAAGTGTCAATCATTGTCAGGTGATTAAGCACATCTTTCACTACTTGAGTGGTACTCGGCTACTTGGATTGTTTTATCCCAAGGGGGGATCACTACTACGAGATTTACATGCTTTTTATGACTCTGACTAGGATGGTTGCTATGACACTCATGTGTTCACAAGTGGTTTTTGCTTCATGTTTGGTAGCTCATGCATATCTTGGTTGAGCAAGAAGCAACCTACTGTGGCCACTTCTAGTTATGAGGCTCAATATAGGACAACTTTCACAGCGAGTGTTGAGTGTGTGTGGCTCAGACACCTTATGGATGATTTAGGTGTTGGTTAGTCCGCCACCACCATCTTCACTTATAGTGAGAGTGCATTGCAGTTGCAAAGAACCTTGTGGTCCATGCTTGCACTAAGCACATTGAGGTGCACTATCATTATGTCAGGGAGAGGTTCTCTGCTGGAGAGATTAGTTTGGCATATGTTCCCACACAGGAGAACATTGCACACCTTTTCACAAAGGCTCTTCCTAGGGAGAAGTTTTAATATTTTCACAAAGCTTTGGGCTTACTTCCTTTTGTTGATTGATTCCACATAGCTTGGCACTTCCTTATACACGAATGCCAACTCCTTGTTAACTACATCACTCCTAGGGGGGATTTGCTGATATATTTGGGTAGTGATGTGTGTGAACACACTAGAACTATCGGGGCACTTTTTTCCCTCTTTAGGAGGTTTTTTTCCCTTGGCTTGTATATGCGCCTATAACCCTAACGGGTCACTTATATTTGTACATTCTCTTGGTAATACATTCTATATTGTGTTGTGCTCTAAGCTTCTTCTTCTTCTTCTTTGTGTTGTTTGCATGCTTTTGCAAACCTCAAACTCCAACATTCTACCTACAACTTGAGGTCTTTTAGGTCATCAATGGTCTTTCAATGGATTTATCAAGCCTAAATGATGTAGTCAACTCATTCTATGTTATAAAATGGTTATCCTTGAATTGGTGAACCATTTATCGGCCATTCCATCTAAAGTTGTAGGAAGAGCATATTGGTTGTTGTTGATTTGATTTAACTATTTATTAGTCATTCCTTCTAATTTTTTGGGGAAGGTATCCTCCTTCTCCCACATTCAAAATATATTCAACATTTTGTATTAGATGGGTATTGATTAGATTTTAAGGAGATGTTCCTTGAGGATGAACAAACGATGATTTGATTGGATGCACATACAAGTGATGCAAGAGAATGTTTTTTGAGAAAAGTCATCTCTCGGAAGATATTGTAGGCAAAACTGGGGTGATAGTCATTATTGTAAGACCCTTTCACTTTTGCTAAGTGTTGTGAACAATGCCAAAGAGATGGAAGACCTTTTCATAATAATAAGATGCCGTTGCAACCAGTTTTACCAATAGAGTCATTCATGAAATGGGGATTGGATTTTTTGGGTCCTATAAATCCATCAACTAAACCAAAAAGTAATTGATACATCCTATTGGCCATGGATTACTGCACAAAATGGGTAGAAGCACAAGGTATGAGGGATAATAAAGCCCAAAATGTGGCAAGATTTCTCTACAAAAATATAATGACACAATCTGACTATCTTGAAGGACTTGTATCGGACGAAGGAGTTCATTTTATTAATCAAATAGTATAAACATTAACTGATACACACATGATTCTACACAAGAACACAACAAAATACTACCCACAAGCGAGTGCATGGGTTGAATCAAATAATAAAGTGTTAATACCAATCCTCAAAAGAACAGTGGCATACCACGAGGTATTAAATTGCATTTGGCCTTATGGACATTTTGGAGAGCATACAAAGTCAATACAAGGATGACATCATTCTAGTTAATATATGGGTTGGAGGCTACTATCCCAATGGAACTCATTGTACCCATTCTTTGCTTCATAAGATAATTTGTTGTATCGATAGTCAAGGCAAAGGCATGCCCAGGATTCACAACAACATACAATTTGTGTAGAGATAGAAGGATCAGAACCTATGATGGAGCTCGGTATTAAGTTGTTCAAGCTACATGTGAAAAGAAAAATATATAATGAAGATGTACAAAGTTTTCTTAGTTATTTAAGTTCTTTGAAGACATTCATGTTACAACAAGATGCACACATATAAAGATTGAATTAGAGCAATAGAAATATAGAGAATCAAGCTTATTAGTACAAAATTCCATGAGTTTTTGAATTACTATAGCAACTACCATTATAGTTAGAGCAATTTGACAAGAAATTAGAAAAATAGAGCAAAAAAATTAGCTCAGACTGAACATCTTCTACTTGAGCTAGAGACATTTGTCAATGAGATAAAAAATTGGAAGATTGAATGGGATTTAATGTTTACAACACAAACTCAAAAGATCAAAGATAGATATACAAGCTTAGTTTTGAAAGATTCATTACTCAAAGAAAGATTAAAAGGCATGAAAGAGCTATGTGACACAATTGGAAGACATGATGGATAACTATAAATTTGGGGGATGGTATGTGGCATCTATAGATGTTAAAAAATTGCAATAGAAATTAACAAACCACATTAGCGAATCGCGGAGGAGTACTGAACATAAGCTTGATAAATTGCTTATGTAATTTCATGATTTTCTTTAATAGTCAGCAATTGAGAAATCATGTATTGTTTGCTAAATAATGGCTTCAAAAGAAACAAAATCATATATAGTGACAAGTTCAAGGATTGGAAGAGCAATTGGCACTTGAAACTACATGTAATCGTAAACCAACCTCATCATAGAAATCTGTGAAAAGTGAAAATCAAAGGGAGCACATACCAAGTACTTTAGTGTCATTGGAAAATGGTTCTCAAAAAGTTATGTTCCTTGAATATAATGTAGAAAAATAATTTGATGATAAGCAAAAAAAAGGAAAAAAATCACAATGAAAATAGAAATGTATCAAGGGAAAAGATGATGACAAAACTAGTGGATTTGTAGTAAGCTTAACTGTGGTTAAGTTGATTCCACCGAGTTGTGCCCTGTATAACATGAGTGTCACAAAATTCGTAGAGCTCTAAAGAATGTTTTTCTTTGATTTGTTAGAAGGGTTCAATCTTTTGAGTCTTTGTCCATAGCTTTATTTTCATTTTGTTTTATGTAGATTGGAATTATGAGTCAATGGAAGCTCATGGGAGATGAATCAATGTTGGAGATACGAAGAGGTGTGGAGTTCAATTAAGAAGGAAAACAATGTGGAAAAATGGTGATTGTGAAGGAACCCAACAACACTAACAACAACAAAAGAAGGAGAAGAAGAAAATGATGAAGAAACCACAATGAAGAAATTGTGATCGCAATAGTGTAGTAGATGCAGAAAAGGAAAAATAACTCTATTAGCTGAAAAAGAAGTGGCCCCACAATGTTTTGTATCGCCTATACTTTTCGAAAATACTTATCGAATTTGATGATTAGCTAATGTAATCCACATTTGATAATGACTATGTCTTATGCATTTGAAGATTCCACCTTTTCTACAAAGTTTTAGTATTGCCTTTGCATGTTTTGTGTTATTTTAGTTTTGTGTGTTCAAAAACCAAAAATACCATATGGGAATTTCTTTCAAGGACTTTTCCAGAATTTTTTAGTAGGTTTTGTGAGGCACAGAAGAAAAATTTATCTACATGGTCATTTCTGTATTGTCATATAAATGCACAGATTTTACTTTCTTGAGAATGGTTTATTCATTTTTGAGCCCTACAACCATCTAGTTTTTACTAGCACAAAACCCATCTCTATGGGGAATAGCCCCAAAGCAAAGAAACTCTAGTATAAGGGCATTTAGTCATGGAAGAACCTACAAGACTCCATACACTACAAGAATAAAGGGGGTGTAGTGATAGTTAACGCGATACATTTTTGTTGCTTCATGATCAAGCATTTCGTTGGAGTGGCCATCGAGCGCATATCATCATCTAAACGACGTTAATCTTGACGTTATTTTTTATGTTGTTATTGACGCTAAGAGCGATGTAAACATTAGTGTTGCTGATTTTGCGTCACTTATACGACTTGGCTGTAAGCGTCCCTTATACAATAGGCAGTAGTGTCGCTTATGCAATGCTTCTTAATGTCGCTTATATGATGCTAAGGTGTGGCTTATACGACACAACCAAGTATCAGGGCATGATGGTTTTTCATCACTTATGTGACATTTACACAAAATAAAAATCATCGTAGAAATCGACTTATGCACATACTCCTTGGATACTTACGACAAAAGAGATGCAAACAAGTAAAGAAAGATTTTACTTTTTATGATATAGTTCAATATTTTTTCAAGCACATAATAATGATTTTTTTTATAGGTTATATTGAAGGTTGATTGATTTCCCATTAAAAAGGGATCATTGTCGATTGTTAACTTGAATCATTTGAATGGGTATCGGACAATAGGTTCTCCTTTATTCAACTAGAATATAGGTGAATCCCATCACAGAGATGAAAACATGTTCTTTTAAGTTAGAACATGAAGCTCAGGGGTATGCCTAAAATTTTATATATAGCTGTATTTTTTAGGACAAAATTTCTCTCATATATGTATGTGTATTCATTTGTGTTATATATACATGTTTTAGTATGTATATATGTGTGTTTCATATGTATGTATGTATGTATGTATGTATATGCATGTGTATGTTATGTGTAGGTGTGTGTATGCATGTGTTTGTAAAGTGTGTTTGTGTGTGTATATGTGCATCTGTGTATATGTACCTATGTGTATGCATATGTGTGTATGTATGTGCATGTGTGTGTATGCATGTGTCTATGTATGTATGCATATGCAGGTGTATGCATGTGTGTGTATGTATGCATGTGAGTTTGAGTGTGTGTCTATCTGTATGTAGGTATATGTGCAAGTATCTATATGTGTATGAGTGTATGCATATGTGTGCATTTATGTATGTGTGTATGTATGTATGTATGTGTGTGTATACATATGTATGTATGTATGTATGTGCATGTGTGTGTATGCATGTCTATGTATGTATGCATGTCTATGTATGTATGCATGTGAGTGTATTCATGTGAGTGTATGCATGTGTGTATGTATGTATGTATGTATGCATATGAATGTGTATGCATGTGTGTGTATGCATGCATATGAGTGTATGTATGCATGTGAGTGTATATGTGTGTCTATGTGTGTGTATGTATGTGTATGTGTATATGTATATGCATGTCTATGTATGTGTATGTGTGTATATGTATGTATGCATGTGAGTGTATATGTGTGGGTATATATGTATGTGTGTGTATGCATATGTGTGTATATGTGCTTGTGTTTATGTATATATACATATGCATGTGTGTATGTATGTATACATATGCATGTGTGTGTACGAATGCATGTGAGTATGTATGCACATGTGTGTGTATGCATATGTGTGCGTATGCATATGTGTGTGTATGTGCATTTGTGTATACATGTGTCTATGTATGTATGCATATGCATGTGTATGCATATGTGTGTATGTATGCATGTGAGTGTATGCGTGTGTCTTTGTGAGTGTATGTGTGTGTATGTGTATGTGTATATGTGCAAGTACCTATATGTGTATGCGTTTTTGGTGCAAATCACAAGCCTACACATTTGGCTTGTAGCTCATACACACATGAAGTTTCATGGAAACTATTGGTAGTGGAGATTTACCACTTTACCTTTGTAAAAGTCATTTCTTTTTTACTTAAGAATAATTGTAATCGCCTACCTAAAAGTCGTGGATTAAATTAGTTGGAAAGTGACAACTACATTGAGAGAATATCTCCTAGAATGAAGGTTCATTTTTAGAGAGAGCCAAAATTTGAACTCAAATTCAAATTTGAATGGAACACTTATATAAACTCTCATGAAAAAGTCACGGTAAGAGTGATTCCCCGAGCTCTCCATTGTCATTTAGTTTATGTGTAAGGCCTACATTGTAGCCTACACCATTCTTCATCATATGGCTATGATTACCAAGCCTATGACATTGTACAACATTGTTCATTAATACATTATACTTACATTGTTCATCTATGACATCTCTCTTATAGTCATTTCCTACTGTCAACTTGTGTTGCTCATATCTCACTCATATCTCACTCATTTCTCCACCAAATTCAATGATCTATAGCTTGTTTGAATCAGCTCAAAGTTATCTACATTCTGACAAGGTTTGAAGCAATCCCATTCAGCCAATTTGTAGATGATGATAACAGGGGAAAAAGTGAGCCTTGCATGGGACTTGCAAGGATCCATAATTTTTACGGATTAAAATTAATATTTTAAAGGATTAAGGGAACAACCAATACCATTGGTGGTTTTTTCTATTAAAATTTAGATGAAAAAAGATTTCAAATGAATGATTCAAATTCAACTGAAGCCATTGGATATTTTCCTTCGAATGGCTAGGGTATAAAGAACATGAGGAGACCACAATGATTGTATCTATGTTCTAGTAGCATAATAGAGAGAGAAGACCATATGTGTAGTTAATCAAAGCCTTTTATATCCCAAGGTCAAACAATTTAGCAATATTGGTGCTCATTCACGAATTCGAGTCCTTATAAACCATTAGATATGAGCAAGATCAGACCTTGTTGCATGATTCTTGCTAATTAGTGGAGTGTGTCCATTAATGGCCATTAGATATATGGAAGATCCAATGCACCACATCTAATGGTTGCATTTCATAAAGAGCTTTCATCCATAGCCATCTGATGAGAGGTTGATCCAAGTTTACTAAATGAGAGGCACATTTTCAAAGACAGTTTCACCTTCAACCAACAGATGAGAAATAAAATCTAATGGTCCACATGTTGTGGCACATTTTTTTCTTGTCTTCTAAATAAGAACACATGATCCTTTGATGATCCAATTGTCTATGTTTCAAGTCACCTTGACTTTTTCAAAACACCATTCGTTGGATTTTTTTAGATGATCCAATTGTTATGATTAGAAATTCCAAAATTCCAAAACAATCTCCTCACAAAGCCCATGAATTTATGGTGGTTTTAGAGGCCTTGACTAGCAAAAAATAAGGGACACCTATTCCTAGTCTAGTGAAATTGGAATCTAGAATGTGGCCACCACCCTCCTCTCATTCATTAATCACTCCTTAATCTAAAAGGCCCATGCAGGGTTCATTGCATCCCCTAATGATGATAAGGTTTACGTGTGCCTTTGTGGTTTAGAAGCTGCATATAAGCCATTCAAAAATCCTATTCAAACTAGGGAGAATACTCCAATTTTTGCTAATCTTGTGTCCATGTTGATAATTGAAGAAAAGAATCTTGGTGAAGGCTCAGACTCCCAAGGAAAAGCTGGTTTTGAGTAGGTATTCTACTATGGTGGAGGAAGAGGTCAAGGCAAAGGCTTTCGAAGTGTAAAAGGAAACAATAACCAAGACCAAGGTCATGAATGCACTAATGTGGGAGGTAGAGGACAGTTTCAAGGCAAGGGGAGCCAAAGAGGGTACATAAATGTACAAAGAAATGATTTAGGTAATGAGAGTAAGGGATGTTGGAGTTGCAAAGAAGGAAGACAAAGATGAGAAGAAAATAGAAAAGAAAAATGATTTTCGCAAATACTATAATGGAAATGATCATGTCATAAAGAGTTGTCCAAAATTGGATGCAAAAGAGGAAAAGAAGAAAGAGTTTGGAATGGTTGTTGCAAAGGCCTTTACACCTACAACATAGTCTGCTTATCTTCTTCAGAATGAATAATGCACATTTACAACTGTATGCAGCTTTTGAACCATCTTCTCATGAATAGTGTATGTCTATAGTAGACCTAGATGTTTTAGTACTTTGATAGTGGGGCAACAAAACATATCACCTCACAACACAGTTTCTTTAGTTTACTTGAGCCTGCCCCTACAAGGAATATTATCACTTGCGTTAACAACTTCTCTTATCCTGTAATGGGAGTTAGTAAGATCATTTTGACTACTACTGATGGTAGTTCTTTCACATTTTTAGATGCTTTGTATGTAGCAAGCATCAAGAAAAATATGTTGTCAGCTTCAGCATTACCCAAGATTGGCTTGGTTGTGAGATTTGTTGATGACAAATGCATAGGTCACGATCGCTCAAATGATGATGTTATTATTGCTTCAGGAATTTTATTTCATGGGCTATATAAGCTCATAGACTATGAAAAATTTGTGAATGATCCAACATGTGCAGTTCAAGATTCTCATGCTAACTCACATGCAAAGCTTTGGTATGCATGCTTTGGTATTTTGAATTATGCTAGTTTGCAATGCCTGTAGAAATCTGAAATGATGTCCTCTCTACCCAAACTTGAGGCACCTTGTACACATGTTTGTGGAGGCTATATTTTGGGCAAAATGAAATGTTCCTCCTCCCCAAAAGATTGTTCATTTTGAACTACTAAGAAATTGTAGTTTGTTCACAATGATGTCTATGGTCCTATGCAGATACGTTCTTTTGGGAACTACCTTTACTTTGTGACTTTTATTGATGATTTATCCATGCATGCATGGGTGTATCTATTGAAATCAAATTCCAAAGTGTTTATGTGCTTCAAATAGTTTCTAGTTTTGGCTAAGAATCTGTCAGCATGTAAAATGGGCACCCTCTGGTTTTATTGTTGAAGAATCACTCACAAATTTGACATACAGATAGACATAAAGACGGAGAAAGACAAAGAGAAGCAGAAACAAAGCATTCAGAAAATCAAGCCTTAGTGAAGGGACAAATTCACGACTGTAATATAGTTCACAGAAACTTCCAGAAATACGAGTTTTGAATCTCGGAACAAAATGTATATATATGAGGTAGAAGATCATAATACTATGAGCGAAGAAGAGAGCAGAGAGAGCGCATAGAACCGGAATAGAATAGCGCATATAGAAACTAAGAATAGTGATATAGAAGACGCCAGAGATTGCGTATGTAGAGATGAATAATAGAACCTGAACTGTCGGGTATTCATCTGAGAGAGATGGTAAGGAATAACTACTCAGAGTAGGAGAGTTTTCCATAGCTATGAGCAAAGTGAGGCCAAGCTATTTTGTACACATCTTCTCTAATAGAAAACACATGTTTATGTGGAAGTTTGAGCGCATTCTTTGTATGTGAAGAAATCTGAGGCGTGGCAATTTTTCGTAGTCTTGTTAGTGAACAAGCTTTTGCCGCGAACGAAAGTAAAGATACAAGAGAATTCGAAGAACTTTCACAAGAAAGGTGAAAGCTGAGATGATCAACAACAAACGGCATCAAGAAACGTTCCGAAGTAATTCTCAAGGGTAAAGGTTTGTAAAAAGGTAAAACCTTTTAACATTACACTCACCGAAAGTAACAGAAACAAGAAGATTATGGCAGATCATATCTCTATTGACAAATTGGACAGAGATAATTATCTTGCATGGGTAATGCGCATGGAAGCCTTACTTATGAGTAAGGACTTCATGATATATGTGACAGGAGAAGAAAAGAAGCCGACTTTTGAAGATGACAGTCAACCAAAGAAAGAAGAGTTAGAAGCCTTGAAGTTGTGGTAGAAGAAAGATGCAACAGCAAGAGCTTATATCTACAATACCATTACAGATCATCTACTACCGCACATTAGAGGTCTGGAGAAAGTGGAAGACATATGAAATGCATCGGAAGATCACTTCCAAAATACTACGAAAGCTAGGAAGGCTAGCTTATGGTCAGAATTTACAACGTTCAAGAAAAAGCAAAGTCAAAGCATTAGTGATTATGTCACTAAGATGAAAGACTTGGCGGACATTCTTGGATCTATTGATGAAGATATCAAAGATCACAGGTTGATAGCACAAGTGCTTGCAGGATTGAGAGGAGATGAAAGGTGGAAACCTTTCGTACTCTCAACTGAACTTTCTTTAAATCATTTTGTACCAGATTTAAATCAGTTGCTTGGACTAATGTTAACGTTTGAGCAAGATTTGAAGACAGACGGAGATAAAGGACATAGTTTGGCTATGTATGCAAAGAATAAGAAGAAAGGTGATAAAGGTATTTAAGAAAAAGATGAAGAAGAGATGTTTACTCAAGCAAATTTTGCAAGAGGAAGAGGTAACATAAGAAGTAAAAGTAGAGGTAAAGGAAGAAGTAATCAGACTAACAACAAGAAGACTTGTTGGATCTGTGGATTAAGCAATCATTTGGTTCATGATTGCTGGCATAATTCTCAAGGATCAAGTCAAAATCAGAACAATAACAGTAGAAGCAGAAGCGAAAGATATCAAAGAGGAAGACAAAGCCAAAGCGATGGATATGGTAGAGGTGGAGCAAGAAGTTGGGGACAGAATTAGTCTCACAACACTACCTACTACAACTATGCGAATGATACGCAGAATGACAGTCATACAATGTTGATGATGAACTCGATAAGTATGTCAGAGAATGAAGACCTCAAGGTATTCTATATTGACTCTGGTTGTTCAAATCATTTGTTAGGAAATATAGAATTGTTATCAGAACTTGAAGGAGGTATTTCAAATCATACAGTAAAAACAGGTGATAACACAAAACATAATGTAAGGTCAATTGGAAAAGTAAAGTGTAAGAATGGAGCTGATCTACTAACAAATGTTTTGTATGTTCCAATCCCAAGAAATCTGATCAGTGTGGGTCAGATAGTAGAAAAAGGTTTTCAAGTCAGGTTTACAAATGAAGGAGTATTTGTTGAAGATCCAGAGAATGGATACAATCAAATTGTCCATGGTAAAAAGGAAGGTAGACTTTTTACTCTTAAAGTACAAGGGAATGTTGGTCAAGCCTTGATCACACATGGTGATGAGGTATTTACAGAGTTAGACCTCTGGCATAAGAGGTTAGGACATTTTAATGAAACAGGAATCAAAACTATGGTGGAGAAACAATCCGTGAGAGGATTACCAAATATGAAGAATCAACATATGATTCACAAGTGCGAAGCCTGTCAGATGGGAAAAGCCCACATGTTGCCATTTCAAAAGAAAGGGTACAAACACGATGATGTGTTAGAACTCATACATACAGATGTATGGGGACCAACAAAAGAAGGATCTATCAGTGGCTCAAGGTATTACATTCTTTTTATTGATGATGCAAGAAGATGGATAACTCTTTATGTTTTAAAAGAGAAGTCAGAAGTATTTGAAGCTTTCAGGCATTTTCATGCATATGTTGAAAGACTTACAGGACAGAAACTCAAAAGACTAAGGTCTGATGGAGGAGGAGAATATTTTTCTTGAGAGTTCAATGATTATCTGTGGAATGCAGGTATCAAAAGAGAAATAACTTGCAGGTATACACCGCAACAAAACAGAGTAGCAAAAAGAAGAAACCGAACTCTACTTGAGTTTGCAAGAGCAATGCTAAAGTAGAAGAATTGTCCAAATTATCTTTGGGCTGAGGGTGTAAATACAGCTACATATCTGGTAAATAGATTACCATGTACAGCTTTAAATGGGATGACCCCTTATGAAGCTTGGTGGGGCAAGAAACCAACACTTGATCATTGTAAAGTGTTTGGATCAGTTGCTTATGCTTATGTACCATCACAACTGAGACATAAGCTTGAACCAAAAGCTGAAAAACACGTGTTCATCGGATATGATGAAAAACAGATGGGTTATAGGTTATGGAGTCCTCTAACCAAACAGCTTATTGTTTCCAGAGATGTAACATTTGATGAAGGAAAAAGTTGGTATACAGACATAGATTATAATGAAGAAACAATTAAAGAAGAGATAAGAAGGAAAGGAAAAGGAAAATCACATATGCAGGTGAATGGAGATGAAGATCATATGCAGGCAAGTACGTCCAGGATCGGATCAGGTATCAGAAATGAAGATGGACCAAGATTTGATGAAGAAGAAGTGTATTCAGATACACAAGAAGAATATGAGCTAAGAAGGTCAAACAGAGTAAGGAAACAACCAACAAGGTATTCCTATGACACTTCTTATTTGACTCAGAAAAACTATGCTTACTTAGAAAGGAAGATGAAGAACCTCAGAATTACAGTGAAACAAAAGGTAAGAAACAATGGGAAGAAGCAATGAAGGAGGATTTTAAAGCGCTTGAGGAGAACAAGACTTGGGATCTTGTTCCAAAACCAAATGGTAAGAAAGTGATTGGAAATAAATGGGTTTACAAAGTTAAGAAACTTGCAGATGGAAGGATAGCCAGATACAAAGCTAGACTAGTGGTCAAAGGCTATGCTCAGACGCATGGCATAGATTATGATGAGACATTTAGTCCGGTGGCAAAGATGTCAATCATAAGGACATTGATTGCTATAGCAGCATCAAAAGGATGGAAGCTAAGTCAGCTGGATATAAACAATGCATTTTTAAATGGATATCTATCATATGAAGTCTACATGGAACAACCTGAAGGGTTTGTAAATTCCAATTACCCAAATCATGTTTGCAGATTAAGAAGAGCACTCTATGGATTGAAGCAAGCTCCAAGAGCTTGGAATTATAGACTTGTGAAGTATCTCAATGACCTTGGATACCAAAGTTCAAAGGCGGATGCAAGTCTACTCATTAAGAGAACAGATGAAGGTATGATCTATATTTGCATTTATGTAGATGACATAATAATCACAGGAACCTCAGATGAAGGAATCAAGGAGGTAAAAAGATTACTTGAAAAAGAGTTCAAGATCAGTGACCTAGGAAAGTTATCATACTTTCTTGGAATGGAAGTCACATATACAAATCATGGTGTATATGTTTCGCAAGAAAGGTATCTCCTAAACTTACTGAAGAAGTTTAACATGGAGAATTGCAGAGAAGCTTCAACACCGCTTGAAGTAAATCATAAACTCAGCAAATATGGTGGTGCAAAGTTTAAAGATATGAGGAAGTATCAGTCGTTAGTGGGAAGCTTAATTTATGCTACACTAACAAGACTTGATCTCAGTTATGGAACTCATTTCATGAATCATCTCATTCAAAGAATTATCGATGAATTTAAAATTCATCATAAAACTAGTTTTATGTATTATCTAAGAGCAATGTCTTACTAAGAGTACCAATAAAGTTTTATTATGCATTTGGCAAAAATGTTTCACTAAATATTCTGCAAATTGGGACCATTATTTACTCGCAGCTCTTTGGGCTTACTGTATCAGATACAAGGTGGTGCAATTGTGTTATTGTCTATAGATAGGGCCTAGAGAAACCATTCATTTGCCATTGTTTTTGTGTGATTGCTTGGTCTTCCAATTTAGTTTCTTCATTTAAATCATGAATTTGATCCTTGAGCATATTTCTTGCTACATGCACATCATGCAACTATGAGATTTCAAACATTTATGAATGAAGCATAGGGGAATCCAAAAATTGATGGTTGGGTTGTATGGCTTGAGGTGGTGGTGTTGCATAGGTTTGGACAATGATGATGTCTTGATGATAAATTTATAGCTTTTATGATTAGGTTCCATAATGTGAATGTGCTAGGAAACTTTCAAATCAATATAAAAAAGTCTGGTCCATCTTATTTTTGAGTTTTCTACCTTCCTCTTAACTTAGGGTTAAAAAATAAACCCATATGTGTGATATTAAAAATAGGGTTTTTAAGGTTGCAAGCATGCCATCTTTTTTGTTTGTCTTGCATCGCTTGCAATTGCAGAAAGCTCTCATACATGAAAACTTCTACGTTGGATAAAGCTTCCAAATGAGGGTCCAAATATTCTTCAAAAGAGATTTGATGTTATACCATTATTTTCAGACTTACAATTTCTATTCTAGGGTGAAATAGCTATGACTGGTGGCAGTTGAAACCAAATCAGTTTTGTATGATGCCTCCCAATTGCCTACCAACTCACAAAAAGATACCATGCTAGATCAATCCACAGTTGAAAAGTTGGTTCAAACTATTCAAAGATAGCTAAAGGCCACTTATAATGAGTAGTTGGCAGGGATAAAAGGGAAAATCTTCCAGGAACTACTTGAAGATCCTATGGATGAGGAGTAATCACCTAGTTGGAGTTCACCAAAGTATGTCGTGTTAGGCCGCTCCTCGAAATTGTAAAAAATAGTTTGATTGAAGTATTTGTATATCTTGAAATCTTTTTTTGTAAACTAATTTTTTTTAACCTTTTAAATTATTTCCCATTAATACCTACTTATTTGGGTTCAGGTACTTAGCTAGTACTAACAACTACCTTTGATGCTAGTTGTAATTTTGAACCAAGTACTCTTATATATGGTTGTTTTCAATAATAGTATCAAAAAAGACTTCAATGCATCATGCAGGCTAGGATCTTGTATTAAAACAGGAGGAGAAGAAGAGTATAGGAAGAGATAGATAGATAGAGTAGAGAGTTCTGAATGTATTTTTTTGTAGTGATGGTTGAACCTCTTTTTATAATCTGATGATTATAATTTGATAATGAGATTTCCAAATTATTGAGTTGTTTTTGAAACTTTTTGTCTTTCTAGTTTTTAATCTTGCATGTTGGATGGTTTTTGTTGAATATCTCATGCTAGGAGTTTAGAAGCTCTAACTTGAAGGAGTATTCTAGACATGTTGATTGTAATCAGTAGTACATAGTAGTAGATGAATGTTTGGATAGAAGATAGTTGTTATAGATTATAGTGACATATGTATTAACAGATAAAACATAAAAGCTTCAAATATATAGAAGTTGAAGGTTCTAATTGAAAGATAAATATTTTGAGTTTGAATACCAATTAAATGGTTTAAGTTGAGCTCAAATGTTCTATGTGGAAGCAGCAATTGAATGTATAGAAGGAATATTAGATATTCAACGTTCATAGTAGAAGGTTTTTTGAAAAATGATTCGATGTTCATAAGTAACTAGTAGTTGAAGGTCTTGTAGATTATTAATTTTCAAGTCTTAATTGGAAATAGACATTTGATGATTGAAGGATAGATTGTTTTCAATGATGTTTTCATCACACTACGATCAGTATATTTCAAGTTGGCTAACATATGCGAACAAAGCCCATTTTCATCCTTAGAAAGTTAGTAGTGGTTGTCTAGAGGTGAGCACCCACAGTATATTTCAAGTTGGCTAACATATGCGAACAAAGCCCATTTTCATCCTTAGAAAGTTAGTAGTGGTTGTCTAGAGGTGAGCAACCCATTTTGGTAGGATTTCCCACTTCCTTAAGAAGTTCCCTATCTATTGAATGCCCTTGCGGAGAAGCAATGTAATCATGTTAAATAGGAGTATTGGCAGATTTTGACTCCTTAACCATTACCCTTGAGTATTCATGGTGTGTCCTAGTGGGAAAAATTGATGACAAACTAGTGTAAAGAATTCCATCAGGCTTACATTTTAGCTTACATACACATTTAGTGCCAATGGGGTTCTTGTGAGGATCCAAGTCACATGAAGAACAAGAATTGTTCTTCATAATTGCATCATATTTTGATTGTATAACAACCATCCAATTTTTAAAATTATTTACTTCATCAAAAGAAACAAAGTTATTCTCATCACAAAGACTAGAGGGAGCTTTTTCATAACAATTTGATGCAAAATAAACATTTTGAGGTCCTAAATAAGTATGATATGACAAAGTTGTTAAGAAAAAGGAGATAAGGAAGCTCTCACACACTCTCACATACAAACAAATGAGCACACACAAATTGAGGCAAAGAAGAAAAATACGCTTCTTCTTTTTATATTACATAAAGAGAAGATACAAAAATGACCTTATACAACTAGTACAATATATAAAGAAAAGTACATAAGGAAAATCCTAATTTCCATGAATGAGTGAGCTAGTAAGAAAAAGATGTGCCATCACTCGCAGTAGATAAATCTAGTAAAGCTCACTAGGGTATCCCTGATATATATCGACATGACCACCATTCATGTCAGAGAAATGGAAAAGTGATGTGTCATCCTCCATCATCACATGTTGCGCTAGATATCTCAACACTCCCCCTCAAGTTCAACATCATGTCCTATAATCCAAGCATCTCTCGAAACTTCTTTAGCTTCTCTACTCCAAGTGCTTTAGACTTTAGATGTAGATGCATTGAGTCCATATGAAGCATGGTATTGCAAGAAACAGGACCTATCTCACCTAAATTTCTTTTTCTTGTCTATGTTATGTGCATGTGCCTTGTGAATTTAGGCATAAATTGGAAGAAAAAGTTGAAAGGTTTGTATCTATTGGGTGTTCAAGTGAGCAAAAGGGTTTCCAATTCTATTATCCCAAAACCAAAGAGGTACTCTAGTGCCCAGAAAGGAGGACATGGAGGTAATAGGTAATAAGTGGATGTTTAAAGTGAAGAGGAATTCAAATGGGCCTATTTCTAGGTCCAAAGCAAGATTGGTGGCCAAGGGTATTATAAAAATATATGGAGTGGAATTTTAAGAGACATTTAACCCCTTGATAAAGATGAGCACCATTAGGACACTCATTGCAATGGTTGCAAGCAATGGGTGAAAGTTCTTCCAATTGGATATCAATAATGTCTTTCTCAATGGAGACCTAGAGGAAGAGGTATACATGGTGCAACCACTAGATTTTGTTCATAAAAAGTTTCCACATCATGTTTGTAGGTTGAACAAGGCACTTTATGGCCTAAACCAAGATCCAAGGTCTTTGAACAAAAGATTAGTGGAGTATTTGATCAAGTGTGGTTACAATCAATGCAACATTTCTCTTCATCAAACAAAGAAGTGAACTTGTAGTCTACATGTGTGTGTATGTAGATGATCTTATCATTATAGGTAATCATGTAAAAGGCATTGAGGAGATCAAGGAAAATCTTAGAAAGGAGTTAAGGATATCTGATCTTGGATATCTTAGGTATTTTCTTGGCATTGAATTTGTGCACAAAGAAGTTGGTATTATATGCATACAAATTAAGTATACTTTGGACATAGTTGAGAGGTTTGAGATGCTACATGCAAGCCTATTTCAAATTCCATGGAATTTGATGTAAATCTAAGCTCCATTGATGGAGAACCAATATAATATGTAACATTGTATCGATCTATTATAGGCTTTTTCAATTATGCCACAATAACTAGGCCCGGCATATCATATGGAGTTGGAGTGTTATCACAATTTATGCATAGTCCAAGGACTACACGCTTGCACGATACAAGATGAATGTTACGATATCTCAAGGCTAGAATAAATGAAGGATTTTTCTACTCTATAATGAATGATATGCGCACCAAAGCTTATTCTGATGTCGATTGGACTAGTTCAGTGGAAGATAGAAGGAGTACAAGTGGTTACCTACTCATGCTAAGTAGCAAGATCATCTCATGGATTTTGAAGAAGCAACCCATAGTGGCATTATCTTCCATTAAGGCTTAGTATAGAGCTTTTGCTCAAGTCATATGTGAGCTAATGTGGATTAGGAAGCTGTTTATGGAGCCAAATTTTCAAGTTGACACACATCCAATCTTTTGTAACAGTATGAGTAGCATGCATCTAGCATTGAATCATGTGTATCATGCTAGAACCAAGCATATTGAAGTGCACTATCACTTCATAAGGGAAAAGATGATCTCCAATGAAGTTTCAGTACATCATGTAGGTACGAAGGACCAAGTAGCTGACATGTTTACCAAGTCTTTGGATGGAGTGAAAATTTCAAAGTTCAAGCAGTGCATCAACATGAAGGAGCTTGGATGAAGATGAAGATTTGAAGCTTGAGGGTGAGTGTTAAAAGTCAATCCTCAAGCTCAAATTTGTGGAAAAACACATGGACATGTGGAACAATGTATGCAAGGCTAAAAGCATGAGATTTTGTCAAAAAAATTCAACCAAAAATCCTCAAACCATTCCAATTAAGTCCTCCAATCTAGGAGGTATATTTTTTGGGAAATGTGGTCCTTAGAATTTAGAGGCAAAATTTTTATCTATGAAAGTAGCTTTGTATCATGAATCTTTTAGTAATCTCTTAGGTTTTCTAGTTCATTGAGAGTTTCTACTAAATTCTCAAGTTGTATCAAGGAAGCCCCTTCCTTAAGCTAGCCCCTTGCTTGCTTCTTTGTTAGCTTTGAGTAGTCATATCTATGTGGAGGTCATTCATGCTTTGTCATTGTGTAGGGGTTGAGATACTTCCCCCAAGACATACCTTTGATCTTCAAAGCTGTTACGCTACTCTATGAAAATTGTCTCCTCTAGGTCACCATTCAAAAACATGTTCTTGACATCTAATTGGTGAATCTTCCAACTCTTTGCAGTTGCCACTGCAATGAGAGTTCTTGTTGTAGTCATCCTTGCTACATGGCTAAGTTTTTTCTCGAATTTGATGTCATAGATCTGTGCAAAACCTTTGATTATCAACCTAGAGTTATACCTAAATATGTTGCCATCTGAATTCCTCTTTACCTTTTGTAACCATTTGTTTCCTATCACCATCATGTCCTTGGTCTTAAGCACCAATGACCAACTTTGGTTCTCCTTGAGTTCTTTGACTTCTTCTTGGATGGCTTGGTTCCATTCTTCATGCTTTTTTTCATCCTCAATACAATCAGGATCTTTGCATGTAATTAATTGACTTATGTATGCACCATGTCTAGTAATGAAAGAGTCATAAGTTAATCTTTGACATGGATACCTTTCTCTTGTTGAATTTTTTTCACTCATGAGAGGTTAGATGAAGCTTTTCCTCATTGCTTTTGAGGTCCTCATACCTAGAATCTTCATCATTTCAAACTCTCCTTTATCGTTGTTATCCATCTCTACCAGTGGATTGTCTTGATCATCTTCTTTCTCATTGTCTTTGCTTGTTGTAGAGATTTTTTGACTTGAAGTACCCTTTGATCATTTCCTTCAAGTTGAAGGTCTAGAAATCTCCTCACTTTCTCATTTTTCTAAATGTCTTCTCTCCACATCATGTATGTCCTCAACCTATAATAAAATTTCACATCATGTAAAGGCGCCAAATAAATAAAGATAAAGTTTGAAGCAAACCCTTTTTTCTGTTGTGTGAGTGGAAACAGCACCCACTTGCCCACCCGAGGCTTTCTCCAACGAGGTATACGGCCAAGGATGTGACTAAAGTGGTGAAGAAATATAGACCTTAGCATGCTTTATCATTAAATTCACGGAAGGCACCGTTGGATGCCCATGAGGGAGGACCTTAAGGATTAAGGAAGATAGAGGTTATCGGTACTTCACGAGAGGCCATCCATCCCAGTACAATTCCCTCAGAGCTCGCTTAACTAGAAATATTGCCACTAAGCTACACTCTTGTGGTGTTTGAGGAGGGGGGAAGACTAAGGTTAACAAACATGTTTTGGGCCTTCAAAGCTCCATCTTTTCTTTTGAGGGCTATTCTGAAGCACTTTTAGGGTGATTCTTGCTTTCAGTCCCATTTTATTGCATATACTGAGCACATACGCACTATGTACACTTTTGTGGATATGACTTATGTATTCCATGTGGTCACTGATATAATGGTTATGTCTTTTTTGCATAAAGCATTTAATGTTGATAAAGAGGATTGTGGTGATGTTCTATTAACTGGGAGGCACTGAGATGTCAAGATCTCTTCATTAATGAAGGTGGAAGACTTTTCCAACCTCGCCATAGGAGATGTATGCTAGTTGGATTCTTTTGATTAAGTGGTTATATGTAGTGGAGTCAGTGATTCACTATGCCTAGTTGATTGATGTAGTATCAAACTTTGTATCAAATTTCATTGAAGCTCCCAAAAATGTTCGTGAAATCCTTTCCCCCATGCTACAAATTGTCCCTCAAGTCCCCGATTCAAATATCTTTAGATTAATTGCTTTTGTTATGCCCATATTTTAGCCAAGATTTTCTATGTCATTGAAAGGGAATTCCCAATACATAATGTAACTTCCACTAATTCAAATTTTGTGTATCATATACCTCTTATATAGTCTAGTACAAAAAACAACTAGTTTAAAAAGTGCTCATAGATGGTGGCCCATGATTTGACATAGCTACACTCAAAATATGTAACAAGTTAGGCTAGAAAAATGTTAAACCCACCCCTTTCTTCATCAAAATGGTAAATCAATATCATGTGCAGCCCGTGGGCATTCTTTGGGATGTGTCAGTTACTCTACAAGGAGCCGTTTTTAAAATAATCCTTGTAGTGCTTGATCCCACTAGAGAAAAATCTAACAACCATTTACTTATTGGATGATCATGGCTTAAGCAAGCTAAGATTATAAAGAATTTGTCCACTAATCATTTATCTTTTACTCAAGACACAAACACCTATGTGATAACATTTGATGGACCTAGTAAATGCATCTAGTGGCAAGCCATAGAGCTCGTCAAATGAGTGCACCTCATTGATGGTTTAACTAATAATGAAGAGAAAGATTTTTAAAGGCCAATTAGGGTGTGTGTTTCAATCAACATTATCAATGTTTATAGGGCTTCTACACAACATTTACACTCTATCACATTTTATCAGTAACTAACGCAATTGATCCGAGAAGATGCCAATATATTGATTGCTCAATTGAGAGAATTACTAGATTGAATTATTATTAATGAGGATCAAGTGGAAATCTACAATCTAGAGGCTTAAACCAACCCCAAAGTAGTAAGGCTTCGGGTTTGATTTCTAGAGCCCACTAGGATTCAACTAATTTCTCTTCTTATAGAAATCAAGGACATGTTTGCTTTTTATTGCATAGATATGCAAGGATAGACCCTCAATTTTATCATCATTGAGTTTTGCTAAAGCTCGAAGATCCTTTAATGGTGTGGTAGAGATATCACATGAACCTAAACTCTACTTGATTGGTATAATAGGAAATAGATACGCCTTTAAAGTTTGGATTTATTTTTCCAATCCAAAATTGTGAATGTATGTCTCCAATTTTTATACTTCCCAAGAATAATAAAAAACCCTAAATATGTGTCTATTTTAGGAAACTCAATATGTATTCATTCATGGATAAATTCAGCAATATAACTAGGTTAAAATGGCTTTCATCAGCAATTGGGATGCCTATGCCTATAACATTTTCTCGTTTGGCCTCTGGAATGCAACTAGTACCTTCCAACAATGCATGCAGAAATTTTTTCCTCTTTAATCATGGACTTCTTAAAGTTATTTTTGGATAATTTCTCTATTTTGGGTTTGAGTGCTCATTTAAAAGATTTTCAATGTTGTTTTGGAAGTTCCAAATTAGTTCATCTTTGTCTAAATCCAACAAAAATAGACTTTGTAGTTAGCTATGGAAAATTAATAGATCATGTGATATCAAAGAAAGGAATTTTTGTTGATCCTGATAAGGTCAACATTATTCAAGAAGCCCTTACATTGAGATCTTGTAAAAATTCCAACACTTCCTTGGGCAAATTTAATGGCATTGCCATCATCTAAGGCACTTGCTATTATTGCAATACCCCTTAATTGATTGGCTCATGTGCCCCCTAATCAATTCAACTCGATGAAGGGGCATACATTGGCCTTCTAAAGGTTGAAGTAGTTACTTACATAGTCACCAGTGCATCAAGCTCTGAATCAGGACCAACCCTCCATGTATTTGTGCATGCCTTAAAATAGCTATCAAAAGTGTATTTATGCAAACTACCAAGCTTGTTTTCTTCAATTTTTCAGCTAGGATATACGATCAACAAATTTTTAAATAATCTCCCTAGTTTAAATAGAAGTTTTGGACTACTTATATGCAGTTCCTAAACCACGAAAGCACACTTGAACCTTATCATTATCATCTACGTTGATGCCAATAGACACAAGTGACAATTTTGATTTTTAAGGTGTAGTCACTTAATGAAACGATCTTTTTCTCCATTGTATGTAGCTCATTCTTAAGTTATAATTTTTGTATTGATCTCATACAATGTGAACACATTGTTCCAAGACTCTTTTGCAGTTTTGGCATCATTTATGTGCCTTATCGTGCTATCTTGTATGCCAAAAAATAGCCAATATGTTACCTTTTGTGCTCCTTGATTCCACTCTTGCTCTTAATTGGTTTGAAGTTTGATTCCTCTCTAGTAACTACAAGGGGTTTTCATTATCTACTTTGATGAACTTCCAATAACCTTTTCCCATGAAATTTTTTTCCATTTTGAATCTCCGAGCATGAAAGTTGTTTCTATCAAACTTATCATTTATAAGTTAGCTCATTCCATCAACATTTACCATTTTTTGAAAAAATTTAAAATATTGCAAAAATGATAGAAGTAACACCTTTGCTTGAAAACTATCACATTGTGACTTAATAGTTCCTAATTAAAAATCATGTAGTTTCATGTTTTAGGAGTACATGGAATCGCTTGAAGTATAGAATACAGTTTACAATCTTGCTAATTGACCTTTTTTATATGGGTGTCAGCTTGCAGACTCAAAACAGATGATGTCAATGTGGCTCCAAGATAGAGTTTGGAGATTGTCTCTAAAGTGTGTGTTCTCCATGCCTTCTCATTGAATCTTCTTTGTTAGCCTTCTTCACAAGCTCTCTACAACCACACATGTTTTGATACCATGTCAATAGAAAGGAGATAAGGAAGAGAGCTCTTACACACTCTCATACATAAGGAGAGGAGCATAGAAAGATTGAGGCAAGGAAGAGAGCTCTCACACACAAGGAGAGGAGCACGCAAAAATTGAGGCAAAAAAGAATGTTGTTAATATTCTTCTTCTTCTTCTTCTTCTTCTTCTTCTTCTTCTTCTTCTTCTTCTTCTTCTTCTTCTTCTTCTTCTTCTTCTTCTTCTTCTTCTTCTTCTTCTTCTTCTTCTTCTTCCTCTTCCTCTTCCTCTTCCTCTTCCTCTTCCTCTTCTTCTTCTTCTTCTTCTTCTTCTTCTTCTTCTTCTTCTTCTTCTTCTTCTTCTTCTTCTTCTTTCTCTTCTTCTTTCTCTTCTTCTTCTTCTTCTTCTTCTTCTTCTTCTTCTTCTTATTCCTCTTCTTCTTCTTCTTTTTATTATTATTATTATTATTATTATTATTATTATTCATCTTCTTCTACTTCTTCTATTACATAAAATAAATGTACAAGAAATGACCTGATACAATAATACAATCATATAAATGGAAATGCATAAAGAAACCCTAATGTTCACAAATACGTGAGTTGACAAGAAAACAAATGTGCCATCACTCTCGATAGATAAATACAATGAAGCTCATGGAAAATATATGTGACATATGCAAGCATAACCACTATACATGAAAAAGTACTCAATGACATTCAATTCCCACTATCCCATTTCAATGGGTTCTTCATCTAATCCGGAGAACTGCATCTCTATACTTTTGTATTTTGTCTTCGTTGTCATCTTAATGCTCTCTTAATCATATGCTATAATCTATGATACCAAATTATGATAAAAAGGACCAAGGTACTTGGATATACCACGAACAATCTTAATTAATCTTTAGGAATATTTGGTTAATCATTTTAGGTCGTGTGACTGATCTCATCAAACTTAAATTTTGATTAGATCTTTTCCCTATCTGGGATGAATTTCTTCTCTCTTTCTCCAAATAAGAGATAAGACTAAGCCTTTCTCAATTAGATCCCTTTTCATGAGCTTATGTTTAATGCCATGGGTTTTATTTGGGGATTTGACTTTTATGATTCACCTAGAAAGCCATTTTCATTAGGTCTTCACTATTGGAATGCACAACTTATGTTGTGTTATCCCATGAAGCATCAAGCTACCTTTAGGATATGCTTTATAGTTCTTTCAACTTTTAATTGTTTAGTATTTTCCACAATCCCTATGGTTTATGAAATTCTTCACTCATGTCATGCTTCCTTGAGAACTCCAAACCCTCATACATACTGGAATATGCAATGAAAGAAATCTGAAGCACTTGAGTGCAGGGAAGTATTTCAACTTTATCTATTTTTTGGATATCATTTACCTTGCAGTACCTTATTTGGGATTTTTAGAGCATAAGGTATAGGTTCTTGGGGACTTTCCCCCCTTAAGAGTTTTTCTCGAAAACTACTTGAGGGTTTTATTGAAATTTCTGCTCTTTCTATTGCTCTTTATTAAGGTTTGAAAGAGTTTATTTTTAATTTTTTATTGTGTCTTTCGGCTAAAAGAACTATTCAGAGCTTTTTCTTTTTCTCTTGTAAGCTTACAAAACATATGACTCCACATTTAATTTTTCATTCCAATATATATATTCAAGGCCAACTGGGTAACTCACCGCGCACAAGCGATGTTAGTGGGGATGTCATACTATTCAATCAACATTAGTCTTGTTGTTTGTAGTTGCAGTTTCACTTTATAGGTTTGCCTTGATTCATTCTAGTATACATATATATTGTACCTTGCATTTAGGTCTATGTGCATCCTAGGATTTTTAGGATAAAAAAGATTTTGCTTAGGAGTATGTGCACAACTTGCATTTTTATGATTTAAAAAATTGTAAGTGATTGCTTCACAAGAAACGTTTAAGAGGTTCCAAGAACCTTCACGCATGTGCTCTTGACTATTTACATAGGTACTCATGTATGATGATCGTCCAACTTATTGAGATATCAAGCTCAACATGTGATGATCAAGGATGACATGTCCCACTTTTCATTTCTTTGACATATATAGTGGTTACACCAATATATCTCATGGATATTTTTAATGAGCTTTACCAGATTTATCTACCAAGTGTGATGGCATGTTTGTTTCTTGCAAACTCACTCATTCATGGACATTAGGGTTTTCTTTATGTATTGTTTCTTAATATATTGTAATGGTTCTATTGTTTTATTAGGTCGTTCTTGTATATTCTCTTTATGTGATAAAAGATAAAAAAGAAGATCATTCTCACTTGCCTCAAGTTGTGTGTGCTCCTCTTTTTGAGTGTGAGAGTGTGAGAGTTCTCTTGCTTATCTCCTTTCTCTTGACATGGTATTATAGCCAGTGTGGCTGTAGAGAGCTTGTGAAGAAGGTTGATACTGAAGAGTCCATGAGAAGGCATGCAGAAGTCGTGCTTCATCAATGGCCTTAGATGTTGATGGAATCGGTCAACTTATGAGTGATAAGTTGGACAAGAAAAAATTTAATGCTTGTAGATTCAAAATGATGAATTTCTTGATGGGAATAGGCCACTTAAATACACCAAAGGAGACAATGAAAACCTTCCACAATTACTAGAGAGGAATCAGACTGCCAAACAATTAAGAACATATGAAGAGTGGAATCAAGGAGCATGGAAGGTAATATATTGGCTATGTGTTAGCATAAAAGATAGAATGATTGGGCACATATAGGATGCAAAAACTAAAAGAGACTTAGAACACTTTGGTCACATTGTAGGAGACCAACACAAAGGCATGGAAATTACAACTCAAGAATGAGATGCATACACTAGAGAAAATGATCATGTCAGTGAGTGACTATGCCTTAAAAATTAAATGCATATGTAAGTCTATTGCATCTGTTGCCTTCAATGTAGATAATGATGATAAGGTTGAAGTGTGCCCCCATTTCGGAGCTCCATATAAGCAGTTTAGAACTTCTATTCAGATCAAGGAGAATATTCCAAATTTTGATGATCTTGTGTTCATGTTGATAATTGATTAAAAGATCCTTGGTGAACACTCAAAATCGTAAGGAAAAGCTATTTTTGAGAAGGAATTTTACTCTGGCAGAGATAGAGGCCAAGGTAGAGGCTTTGAAAGTGGAAGAGGAAACATTAACCAGGACCAAGATCAGCAATAGACTAATGCAGAAGGCAAGGACTATTTGGAGGCAAGGGGACCCAAAGAAGCTGCAAAAATCTCTAAAGAAATTATTCAAGTAGTGATAGTAAGGGATGTTGGAACTGTGATAAACATGTTCACTTTGAACGTGATTGTAGGTTGAAGAATAAAAACCACAAAAAGTAGCAAAATAACTATGCATCCACAAGTGCATATGATTCAAACAAGGTGTTCATGTTCCAACATCACATGATGAATACAATGTCTACTGATGTTTCAAAATCAAATCATAGTTTTTGGCATGTTGAGTCAAGTGCTTCAAATCACATAAGTAGCCATGCAGAATGGTTTAGTAGTTTGCATAACTTTCCAATTCTTGGATTTGTTGAAACAGGTGATGATACATCACATCCTATCAAGCATACAGGAAACATAGCACTATCCATGGAGGATGTAAAGGTAAAAAATCTTTTGGATATATTGCATGTTCCCAATACAACAAAGAACGTAGTTTTTGTTGGAGAAATGGTTCACTAGGGATTACAATTCAAGTTCAATTATGATGGTTTATATGTAGAAGAGTACAAATAGAATGGAAGGTTGATCGCTAAAGGGAACAGATTTTCTAGGATGTTCACCTTGACTGTGAAAATTCCTAAAATGTATGGAGCCAGTTGTGTAAAAGGTGTAGGTGTTATTACTGACATAGAGATTTGGCACATGCAAATTTGCGGAGGCTGAAGTTGATGCATTAAAAGGAGCTTGTCAACGGACTACCAAATTTCAAGGTTGTAATGCAGAAGATATGTGAAACATGTCAATTTGGTAAACACTTAAGGGCATCATTTTTGTAAAAGCATGTTAGTGAGAAATGTGCTAGGAATAATACATACAGATGTTTGGGGTCCTGCAAAGACCAATCTATGGGAGGTTGTAGGTTTTATGTCACTTTCATTGATGACCATACATGAAAAGTATGGGTATACTTCATGAAGGAGAAGAGTAAGGTGCTTAATCACTTTGAGAATTCCAAGGCTATATTGAAAAGTAGGGAATTATATTAAGACATTAAGATCTGATGGAGCAGGTGAATACACATAAAATTAATTCAGTAGTTTTCTAAAAATTAATGGAATTTGAAGGCATTTTTCATGCAGGTACACACCAAAACATAAGGGCATTGCTAAGAGAAAAAATAGACATATTGCAAAAATAGCAAGAGCCTTGATGGCTGAGAAAATTATGCCTCAGTATTATTGGGAAGAAATTGTGCAGACTATTGTATACATCATGAATAGAACTCCGATTGCAACCATATATCAAGTTACACCTAAAGAGAAGTTTACAAGTAAAAATCCAAATTGATCACATATGAAAGTATTTGGTTGTGTTGCATATGTACATGCCCCAGATGATTTGAGGTAAAAACTTGATCGAAAAGAAGAAAAATGTATCTTCATTGGGTACTCCCTTGATCTCATGCCTACATGACCAAGGTAATGTAAGATGTTGAACCTTCTTGTTTTGAACATGCAACTGGAAATGCAAATTGGGAGAAAGCTATGGATGAAGAGATGGATTAACTTTATGGAAATCAAACATGGAATCTAGTTTCCTTGCAACAAGGAAAAAACTCCATAGGTTACAAGTGGGTTTACAAGGTAAAGCACAATGTTGATGGAAGCACAAGTAGGTATAAAGCACGATTAGTAGCAAAAGGATATATATAGACATATGGCATTGATTGCGATGAAACGTTTAGACCTATAGTTAAAATTTCTACTGTTAGAGAAGTTGTTGCATTGGGTACAACAAAAGGATGGATTTTGCATCATCTCAATGCGAAGAATGCTTTCTTACATGGTGAGTTGTAGGAAGAAGTATACATGGACAATCCACAAGGATATGAGGATTCAAAGCATTTAGAATATATTTGTATTTTGAAAAGGATTTGTATAGACTTAAACAAATCCCTCGTGCTTTGCATGTAAGGATTTTAGATTACTTAAGCTCATTGGATTTTCTATGTGTGATGTAGAATACTCACTATACACAAGGAACGGTGATGATGGCATCATAATTGTGGCTATTTATGTTAATCACTTGATTGTAGGTGATAATGAAGAAAGCATTAAAGAGGTAAAGCAATGCCTTATGCAATAAGTTAACATGAAAGATCTTGGTGTGGTGCCCATTGTAAGACAATTTACATGCCACTAGGTTAGAATTTGAAGTTGGATGCTACATCAAGTGAAGCATTGGAAAATGCTACTGTGAACAAGAAAATTGTGGGAAGTTTGATACATTTCATAATTACAAGTCTTGATCCAAGCTACAGGATAGGATTTGAAATCCAATTTATGCAGTTTCCCATGAAATCGCATTTAAATACTTTGAGATGCACTCTACGTTATGTGAGTGCTAATTTGGATTACGGAGTGTTATGAAGCTCATGCAAAATTTTAGGTTCATGAATACACCAATGGCTATTGGGCTAGTAGTGATCCAGATAGAAGATCTACTAATGGCTTTCTATTCTCACTTGGGATTTTTTTGTTACATGGAGCAATAAGAAGCAACCCACACTTGCCTTTTTGAGTACAGAGACTGAGTATACAAGTGTTATAGTGGCATCATGTGAAGTGTCATCACTAGAGATGCTACTTAGAGATTTAGGTATGGAAGTGCAAATGTGTATCATCATTTATTGTGATAATGTTATAAACATACAATTAGCATGAAATCATGCTTTTCATGCCAGAACAAAGCCTATCAAGGTACATTATCACTTCATCAAGGAAAAGGTATTAGTAGGTGATATTGATCTTGTTTATGTGAAGACAAATCAGTAGGTTGCTGATAAATTATCATGCTTATACTTAGTTACTCCATTTATTTTGAAGGATTAGTCTGACGAATGCAGTTTCAAGACGGGATCTCTCCATCTAGAGGGGGGATACTTTCTAATAATATAATACAAATATTCATCCTCTTTAGGGTAGAGGTGATAGACTTAAGACAAGAATACAAAATATGTTGTTGCTAGTGTCATTAAACATATTGTTCCTTCTTTTATAAATGCACCAAAGGATCTCCTCTCTTGATATATGTCACATGGCCATAGCAAAAAAGATGCAACAAAGACATATCAAAGAAAAATCATGATATGAAGTAGTGGGATTCACCTTGTTTTGCTATGCAAGTGGCCACAATTCAAGTCCCATCTAGTAATGGTTGTCTCTATATCACCTATAAAATCCTTGTACTATAGTATTGATGTATTTTTTTCCTTTTCATTTTCATTTCCTTGCATGCATGTAAAGAAGCTCCATATATTTTCTTTCTTCACACCGTAGGAACTTTCTCTAGTGCTCTAATGTCAAATGAAATATCCCAATTTCCCATTTGTCACTCTCCACCCAATCTCTTGCACTAGGCATCAGATTAGTTCACCTCCATTCTATAGGATCAGAGTATTAATGTGCCTTGTCAATCATGATCAAGGATTGTGGTGAAATCTTGCGAAGAAATGGATCTCTTAATGCTTGTGTACCATCAGTAACTTTATTCAATTTCTATTTCAATATGATTGTCTTCCAAACCTTGGATGGAAGTGGTTTCACACTCAATAGTACCTCTAGATGAAAATTTAAGGCTTCAGCACCATCACGCCATGTGCATAACAAATTTAACTATGTGACAGGAACAAAGATTTTCTTATATGGGTTGTCACCTTGTAGGGAGAAACAGTAGTAACACAATCACTTAGTGAGATATAGAGATAATGAGAAATGGAAGAAAGTATGCAGATGTATATAACGTATAGGTTGCACCTTCCATGTTTGTTATCAATCAAATGTAAATATAAAACACATTTGTATACAAATGGTCTAAGGGGTGAACGATTTCCAAAGCTTTTCAAAATTATCATTAATATGTTATAGGAAAATAGGTAGGTACCTCCGTTCCCCTTATTTCTTTTATCTAAAAGGTTGGAATTTAGATATATCACTATCATAACGTACTATGAATAAGAGGACTTTCTTTGTGACTATCCACTTGCACGAAACCCTATGGCTAAATATGCATAAGAGTTCGATAGTTGGATTGTAGGTGCATGTGATCAATTTCCTTTATAATACTAAGTAAATGAAAAATGTGGTCACCATATTTTGGCGTATGTGTGGAAAAACAAGAGATGGCTCTTCTATTATATTAAAGGAGAGTTCAGAAGATTAGGAAAGAAGAAGCATTTGCAAAATCTTCTCAAAGCTTGGATGGGTCGAACTCAATTTTCTAGAGTGTGGATGTTCTCATTTCTACTCGATCAAAATTTTTGTTCAGAAAGAGGATCACCAATGGAGGGCTCAAAAATAACTTGTAGACTATCTCTCATTCAGTCTCTATTGTCTATTACCATTGAGGAAATGGGGTTTCTATTGTTGTCTGTCTTGTTGAGATGAAGTCGTTCTCCATCTTGTTGAGATGAAGTTGTAGTTGCTACTGTCAGTCCACTCTCCTAGTGTTGCTACTCTTGCCTTGTCTCAACCAATCTTGAGACTGATCTCGTTGTCTACCTTCTTATGATATGTCATTATCATTATAAACCAACAAGTCGTTTCACTTGTGTCCATGTCTTTACAATTGGGTAGAAATTGTTGCAATAGTGAGAAATGTTTCATATATAATCCCTAAACTTGTCTCAGCTAAGAAACCTTTGTCATTTGACAGAAAGCCTTTTAATGAAAATTGGCATATGACAGAGGTAGAATTTTCTTTTCCTGTCATATGTAAGTTTGCGTGCCCCGTCAATTTTAGGCCTTACATATGACAGGAAAAAAATTTATGCCTTTGTCATATGACAGTTTTCATTTAAAGGCTTGTCATATGACAGTTTTCATTTAAAGGCTTTCTATCAGATGATATATGTTTCTTAGCTGAGACAAGTTCAGGGATTATACATGAAACATTTCTCACTATTGTAACAATTTCTACCCAATTGTAAAGACATGGACACAAGTGAAACGAGTTGTTGGTTTATAATAATAATGATATATCATAAGAAGGTAGGCAACGAGATCAGTCTCAGGATTGGTTGAGACAAGGCAAGAGTAGCAACACTAGGAGAGTGGACTGACAGTAGACAACAACTACAACTTCATCTCAACAAGATGGAGAACAACTTCATCTCAACAAGATAGACAACAATAGAAACCCCATTTCCTCAATGGTAATAGACAATAGAGATTGAATGAGAGATAGTCTACAAGTTATTTTTGAGCCCTCCATTGGTGATCCTCTTTCTGAACAAAAATTCTGATCGAGTAGAAATGAGAACATCCACACTCTAGAAAATTGAGTTCGACCCATCCAAGCTTCGAGAAGATTTTGCAAATGCTTCTTCTTTCCTAATCTTCTGAACTCTCCTTCAATATAATAGAAGAGCCATCTCTTGTTTTTCCACACATACACCAAAATATGGTGACCACATTTGTCATTTACTTAGTATTATAAAGGAAATTGATCACATGCACCTACAATCCAACTATCGAACTCTTATGCATATTTAGCCATAGGGTTTCATGCAAGTGGATAGTCACAAAGAAAGTCCTCTTATTCATAGTACGTTATGATAGTGATATATCTGAATTCCAACCCTTTAGATAAAAGAAATAAGTGGAACGGAGGTACATACCTATTTTCCTATAACATATTAATAATAATTTTGAAAAGCTTTGGAAATAGTTCACCCCTTACATCATTTGTATACAAATGTGTTTTATATTTACATTTGATTGATAACAAACATGGAAGGTGCAACCTATACGTTATATAGGTCTGCATACTTTCTTCCATTTCTCATTATCTTTGTATCTCACTAAGTGATTGTGTTGCTACTGTTTCTCCCTACAAGGTGTCAACCCATATCAGAAAATCTTTGTTCTTGCTGCATAGTCAAATTTGTTCTGCACATGACATGATGGTGTTGAAGCTTTAGATTTTCATCTAGAGGTTCTATTGAGTGTGAACCACTTCCATCCAAGGGTTGGAAGACAATCATACTGAAACAGAAATTAAATAAAGTTACCGATGGTACACAAGCGTTGAGAGATTCATTTCTTCACAACATTTCACCACAATCCTTGATCATGATTGACAAGGCACATTAATATTGTGATTCTATAGAATGAGGTGCATTAATCTGATGCCTAAGCAATGCTTTCTTCGTTTTGTACAGAGAAGTTCATATATGTGGTTATGCTAGGAGAAGTAATAGATGCAAAATATAGCAACATGTAAGGTATTGATGTCTTCCTCGCGTGCTTGTGTAAGTGTCATGATTTGCTAGACAAATTCTCGTATGTACACAGATACGAATCACTAAATCACTAGGTTCTAAAGTGCAAACATGCTTGGGGCACCTTGTTGATGTACAATCCATGCCCCATCACATTGTGAGCCGTTGATCATGACACCTTTGGCACCAATAAAGACCCACAAAAACTGACAAGTTCACTTCAAGGATTCTTATTTTCTGTAAAAAATTTCTTGCAGCGCTAAAATATAGTCAAGCAGGAAGACACCAAAGAATTGCATATATTAAGACATGTTGAATTCATTCTCCAATGAATGCTCCCGAGAAACATATATACAGTAAAAACTCAAAAGATATATACAGTAATACCTCCTACAATGACACAAATAAGCACTTACGAATCCTTTGCCTGAGGAATATTAACTTTTAAGCTATAGCAGGTGGGTGATTCGTGAGACAAGGGCCTTTAGCAGCTACAATGCTGAGCTACCATTTTCAAGTCTCTAGATTCGAAGGCCAATGCACGCAACTCCTGAATCGCTCTAGCCCACAGCCTAGAAACTTGAAAGGTGTCCACTATCCACTCTTGACTCTCGAGTTTGGTGTCGCTCCAGCCCACGGCCTCAAAAGGCATCGACTCTCCAAGTCACTGTTAACTAGAGTCGAATTTTTCCCTAGCCGCTGGAGTCGAATAAGGAAGCTTGACCTAAGTTTAAGTTCTAGGTTTCACACAGTAGGTTATTGAAATATAGTACCTGAACTTGTATAAATTGTTATCCGATGCAATATGGGTGTCCGGACTTGCAAGTTGGTAAGTCAAAACTCGCGAATTCATTCTATAGTCTGGAAACAATGCAAGGTATATTTCTATTATACATATATATTTATAAATTGAAAACTAGTATATATGAAAATGACAAGTGATTTTGTTATTTCCACTTGTCAATTGACACGTAATATAACCTTTCGCTTGTCGAGTGCCAGGTAGAACTTCATGTGTACCTGTAAATTGACAGGTAAAACTTTTTCTTACCTGTTTTCGACAGAAAAAATGGCCTTTGATAGAAAAAAAACCGTCAATTTTAGGCCTTGAGATTCGTCATATTCATGTTTTTACTGATACTATATTTATTTATTTGCTTATTTCTTTATTAATTTATATTTATATTTATTATTTGCGTTTATATGTACTATGTCGTGTGTATCATGTTGCAACCCACTAAAAGATGTTGTGCGTACTATATAATTGCCTAATAGCTAACTTGCCGAATCGTATGTATACATGTCTACATTGAAATTTCGAATCGTATTTATACATTGAAATTTCGACTTCGTCTTCTGCATCCTTGACTTCCTTTGATGCGTTTACTGAGTGATTTTGGGCTCATATAAAGCCATCCATTTAACGATGTCTTATCATCACAAGACTCAAATTCTTATATAAACATTCTAACTCCTAACTTGCAGAGTATTATCAGGTCCAATCAACCATTTCCGTGATGGTATGTCTTATGGCCATAAATATTAGATAGACACTACATATAATAGTAGCGAATTCCCATCTACATTGCAAAAAAATTCCCAAAATTCCCACCATTGCAAGAAGCACTATGCGAAATGAAATCCAAACTCAATACCAATGAAATACTTTTATTCACCGAATGTATCCACTAATATTTCCCAGCTTCAAGGTCTCTAGATTGATGAAGAGAAATAGTTAATAATTAGATTATTAACTTGTTCAGGAAATTGTTCTTGCACGAAGTGTGAACCCCCCTTTATAACCTCTAGTTTTAATTTCGGCAACAACTCTTTCGTAGATTCGAATGACTGCAAGACTGCTTCCATGTTACAACTGTAATCACAGTCTCCCATCACCAACAAAACAGGCACTGGAATTGTGTAGTCCATCCGGTCCATCAACTTCATATTAACTCTGCAGATCACACAATTTGAAAGATTTTAGCCCATGCACATTGAAAATATGATCTCCATGAATCTTAAGTGCATACATGCTGACTGCACGTGAAGACTAATGGAAAGTGCAGCTTTAATGCTTGAATATCTACCCCATATGCTCAGTCGGTACATGAAATATTCTCTCTTGACTTTGAATATAAGCTGTTCTGCCTTACCGTCCAAAGCACCGATAGGGAACTTCTATGGGATAACCAAAGCCAGAATTGTCATAAAGCTTTCCATAGACCTTGAAATCTTCCTCAGTCATCCACTTGGGCAAAGGATCTGAATCTTTGACAAGGTCAAGTATTTGCTCATTTTCCGCTGCAATGACCATTTCCTTATTGCAAAACAGAGTATATATTTTCTTCACAACAGTGGTGGCATCAAACCGTGCAAAATCTACTTCAGGAACACCTGGCACCTGTAAGTGAAAAACGACCAATACATTATAAGGCTTTCACATATGTACATGTGTGTGTGCATGCGTGCGTGGGTGCATGGGTGTGTGGGTGCATGGGTGTGTGGATGCATGGGTCTGTGAATCCATGGGTGTGTGTGCATGTATGTATGTATGCATAATGTATGTACGTACGTACATATTTACATACATATGTATGTATGTATTTGTGTGTGTGTGTATATCTGTGCACTTGTGTGCCTGTGTATCTACATACCTACATTATGTATATACATACATATGTGTCTACATATGTGTGTGTGTGCATGGATCCATAGGTGCATGTGTGCATGTGTGCATGTGTCCATGGGTGCATGTGTGCATGGGTCCATGGGTGCGTGTATGTATGTATGTTAATGTATGTATGTATGTATGTATGTATGTATGTATGTATGTATGTATGTATGTATGTATGTATGTGTGTGTGTGTATGTCTATATGTATGCATGTATGTATGTATGTATGTATGTATGTATGCGTGTATGTATGTATGTTAATGTATGTATGTATGTATGTATGTATGTATGTATGTATGTATGTATGTATGTATGTATGTATGTATGTATGTATGTGTGTGTGTGTGTGTGTGTATGTACGTATGTATGTATGTATGTATGTATGTATGTATGTATGTGTGTGTGTGTGTGTGTGTGTGTATGTATGTATGTATGTATGTATGTATGTATGTATGTATGTATGTATGTATGTATGTATGTATGTATGAATGTATGTATGTATGTATGTATATATGTATGTATGTATGTATGTATGTATGTATGTATGTATGTATGTATGTATGTATGTATGTATGTATGTATGTATGTATGTATGTGTGTGTGTGTGTGTGTCTGTATGTATGTATGTATGTATGAAATTATGAATGTATGTATGTATGTATGTATGTATGTATGTATGTATGTATGTATGTATGTATGTATGTATGTATGTATGTATGTATGTATGTATGTATGTATCTTTGAACATGCAATGAACGAATGAGTATGGAACCTACTCCAAAACGCATGAGATAGTGACCAGCTGGGATATCTTTAAAAATACTTCCGAGAGAAGTGGGCTTGAAAAAAGGAATTCCCAGCACAGCAAGTCCCCGGACACGCTCTGGATGTGCATATCCTAGAAAATAAGCAATGAAAGCACCCCAGTCCTTCGCTATAATGAAAACCTGCTCAACCCATGGATAGCAATGAGAAACAGGCAGCTATCATCAAAGTGAACTAGTTTAAGTTGTTACTTGCTTAAACTATTCTCTTCGTATAAAGAAATATGTCAGCAATTATGGCAATAAAGCAAACATGGATTTCTGATCTCTCTCATCAAGAAATTGTGCATTGACTGCTTAATTGTTTACCACATGCACACACAAACACACACACACAAACACACACATAAAAAGACAGCAAGAAAGACAACCATGAAGCAAGATGACAAGCATGAAATAGACATCACACGAAGGGAAAAATATAGCATGTGATAGCCAAAGTAACATTCTATGGACATGTATTTGTCAAAATGTTTCACTTTTTTCGGCCTGGAACACCTTTATCCCATCTAGCTTTTACTAGTAGCAAAGAAGTTGAAGTAAACAGAGGTCAACATGATGTGAAGTTAGAAGAGCTCGTGTCATTTTACATTCCACCTCTCTCTGTTAACTGATTGCAACACTTTGAAAGAAAATCAGCCGTACTTTGGCAGCAAACATCTGTAAATTGTCAAGTGTGTTAGGACATCATAGCATAAGCACAATGATTGATTCAGACAATTGGCATTAAACATTTGATTTTGAGGTTCAGATCTTTGGTTGAGGGAGATGACCTACGTATGCAGTAAGGAAAATGGCCTAACATATACCTGCAGTAGTGCATAGTAACATGGAAATAAACACACTTCATTATTTGCATGTTGAAACCTTATAATCGTGAAAGAACTTAATTCATAATGTGTAGGGCAAATATAAACTGGTAAAATGTGTCCGGAGAACTATTGGCAACATCTCAGATGCATAAAATTCGATAGGCTGTAGTTTTCTATCACATTAAGATTTTATAATGTTTGACAGAGGGTGCGGATCAGGGTTCTAGGAGGGCCATAAATTGGGAAGACTTGCCAATATGTGAACATTAAGTGCATCTTTACATATACCAGAATGAATCCAGGCAAACCCCAAATTCACCCTCAAATGAAAATGCAACTATAAGCTCATGGTAGTCAACCAGAAAACTATATAGCATATCAGCTCCATTATGCACAGTATCGACTCAATACTATATAGAATATCAGCTCCATTATGCAATCTTTATGCCAATGCTACTGTATGGGTGGTCTTGGAGGAAGTCTGGACCCCAATGGTTTCCTAAAATAGTTGTCTATAATGCTTCATCTCCCCCAAAGTTGGGTTGTCCATACAACCTCAACTTGATACAAGGGCTGAAATATATTGAGTCAAGAGCAGTTATCTGCCTGCTGCATCGAATATGTAGACACCAAGATCTGAACTGTAGGTAGAGTAAGATCATGGCAATACGTTTGGCATTCACCTGCACTAGCCTTATTTATCAGGAACAGACCAAGGTTCAATGATATAAAAGTTAACTGGAAAATTAACTTTATCCCCCACTCTGAGATCCAAGGTCTGAGACACTACATTACAACAGAATGGCTGAAGTAATAATAAAGATAAAAAAGTATATCGAACACAATGAAATCACTACAGCACAAGACCAACCTTATCAAGATGAAGGGCATCCAGGAGACCTAGGACGTCCTCAGCACAATGCAACCAATCATCCTTTGAGGGATCAGTGTTACGTGTGAGACCATAACCCCGAAAATCTGGGGCAATGGCATGAAAACCTGCTTCTGCGAGGCCTACCATCTGATGCCTCCATGAGTACCATATTTCTGGGAACCCATGTAGCAGTAACACGATCGGGCCTGTGTTTCAGAGTCTCTCTCTCTCTCTCTCTCTCTCTCTCTCTCTCTCTCTCTCTCTCTCTCTCTCTCTCTCTCTCTCTCTCTCTCTCTCTCTCTCTCTCTCTCTCTCTCTCTCTCTCTCTCTCTCTCTGTATGTGTCTGTGAGCGTACCTGAGCCAAGTTCCGCAATGTGCATTTGAATTCCATTGGTAGGCACATATCTGTGACTCACCTTCCCCATACCAGTTCACGCTGGAGCTCTGAGCGTAAACAAACAAAGCAGCATGAATGCTGCCTTTCATTGTGTAAGGCTGTACCGATGCCTAGTTGACAGGCTACGTGGTGCTCAGTGCCCACGAAGATTGCTAATGGACCTCGAGAACCCTGTCCACTGTCCAGCCTCGCACTTTTCAGCGGTATCATGACTCTGTCGGAAGGAACACTTGCCCTTCTTCTTTAATTAGTTTCAACTTCATAATGTCCAAAGGGACCACCAACTTATGTTTACTCACAACTTACAAAGGGACCACCAACTTATGTTTACTCAACTTACAACCAACTTACAACCAGTGTTGTTTTTTGACGGCCGTATTGCCCGTTTTGGCCATTTTTGAAAAAAATCATGCGACCTTAAAAAAAATACATTAAAAACATCAAATACAGGTACGATCAAATACAGGTACGATCAAACCCAAGCTCAAACCCAAGTGGGCCCCGCATGAGGGCGACGAGAGGGTGATTAACCTTCTCTGTAATGCAACCTAGGACTCAATCAAGCCTCCCCTGCTTTGTGGGATTTGGGGGTCCCGTGGGCACTAGTCCCCTTCTACTGTACCTTTGTTTTTTAATTTAATTCAAGTCCGGGAGAGTAGGCTATTGCCGAACTTCCTTTATATTAAAAAAAAAAAAAAATACAGGTACGATCTGTAGATGACCATCAAAATTGAAGGGCATGGTCGACCGTCAAAATACAACGCTGCTTACAACTTACAAGGACACGAATATTGATGCAGATGTCGTGGGTTCAACCCTGGTAAAGGAACATGTCTCCGGATGCTAATTTAGAGTATTGTGCCTTAAAAGTAACACAAAATGAATTTATGCACATGTGATGAGCCCTCATAGTTGCTTCTCAAGTGAGTTTCACATTGATGACTCTATTCTCAACTTGACAGATCCATATGATTTTCTTTCATGTTTAGATTTTGATATAATTCTTCCATTTCTTAAGATTGACCATGAAGAATACACATCTCGAACCAAACCTTATGCAAAGCTCATGACGCTCACTGGCTTGACATTCTACCCAAACGATGAGCAAATTATTTTTCTTTTAAATGGAGGTTCAGCAAGAGCTTACTCCCCCGAGCTTTAACTTTGAAAGAACAATTGTACAGGTGAAAGGGCATAGTACCTCGTATCCCACAAAAGCAAGGATTAGACAACATTACAACTGGTTTCAACTGGTTTAGACTGACCTTAAGGTCGTGGCTTCCCAAGTTCTACCTTAATAGACCTTCAGTCTTTGTATTTTAGTTGTGCTATGTGTCTAACCACTACTTTGTGGGATACGAGGATCCCATGAGTGTTATGCCCGCCTTTCCCTGTGCTTTCAAATTTAATCGGGGATCCATGGTGTAGTGGTAAAACATCTTGGCCTTACATTGAAGGTCCAAGTTTCAACCTTAGCAAATGGCCTGACATTAACCCCCTAAAAAGAGGAGGATAAATTGGTTTGATTGGGGATCCATGGTGTAATGGTAAGACATATTGTCCTTAAATTGAAGGCCCAAGGTTCAACCTCAGCAAACAACGTGACTTTAACCTGAAGAAAAACTGTTTTAATTGGGGATCCATGGTGTAGTGGTAAAACATCTTGACCTTAGATTGAAGGTCCAGTGTTCAACCTTAGCAAACGACCTGACTTTAACCCCCTGAAAAGAAGAGGCTAGGATCCAAGGTGTGTGCATAGGATCCAAGGTGTGTGCATTGTAGATCCTAATTTCAATGAACGACCCCCCATAGAAAACAAAATAGTGGCAAACTTCCATGGTTTCTTATTAGTGACAGGAAAAAATACTCGTACAATAATGGAGATAAATGTGACTCAGTGGCAGTCTCACTTCTACTATATTGTGCATACAATCACTACCTAGCCATGGTCATGATGATCTCAAAATTGGGCCATTTTGCATTTTCGGAAAACTAATGGACAAGCCATGACAAAACATGGGTCACTCTAACTTGAGTGTATGGCCCGTAAGAAAGTAACATTGCATGTCATGTCTCTTCCTCCCCTACTCTCCTTTCCTTCCGCTTAGATCTTCGGTATCCTTCGCTACATTATTAAATGTCATATCTATTTCAGTCTTACCTTGGCTTCTCACTAGATCATAGTAACACATTGGTTGTTCTGGTTACCCATTGAACAGACGAATCAACAAGAGCCATTTGGTATTGCATGTTTACTATGGATAGTGTAACACACAAATTTCAAAGTTGTCATATCATAAAGCACAGATAAGAATTGTTTTTTTACACCTCATTCACCCCTCAAGCTTTCATAGCATGAACCACAAATTTTCAAAGCTTTCATATCAAGAAACTCAGTTTAGGATTATGTTCTTACACCTGATTCACCCCTCATATGTTCCACCTTTCACATTGGAGAGTGGTGTCCTACGTTCTACACTCCTTGAGGTTAAACACATTTTCTTTTGTTTTCGAGGTTTGACACTCCTTGAGATAAAGAACGATGTTTATAGTAATGTTATCTTCAGAAAAAATTTATTTCAAACACTTTTTTTAGTTTCATTGTGGTATTCACGACGATCCACAAGTTCAGCTACTGTAGAAACGAACATCCACGGAGCTCCTACAGACATTCCTTATCCAAAAACTCTTTCTTAACATGCAAGCATAGTGTGCAGTTCGAATTCTAAACACGGTGAAAACAACATCAAAAAACAAAAAATCTTCCTCACATGATCGATTCAAATTTCTGAAAGAAAAAAGAGAGAAAAAGTTAGATCTATCTTCTCCATCCGTTTCAGCTTTCTGCTTCTGCTGACGCTCTCAACTGCGTAGCTATGGACTACTCAGAAGGAAACAAATACAATGCCTTCGCCTTACTTTTAGTGGGTCATCTTCAACATTGGCTGAAGTTCATCAATGCAGGCAAAGGAAGTACACATTCTTCACCAGACCACATGAACATTAAAAGAGTTTCTACCTACAGAAATCCCTTTTATACACACTTAATTCATCAAAACGAATATACGAGATAATCTCTCCACCTACAATGCCCCAAAAAGAGGGTGGCGAGCTCCTCCATCCTGTACGCACCTCTAATCTTATATGCGCAAGTGCCCAAGTGAGCAAATTTGTGCAACAAGAGAGAAGAAGATCCCTTATCTCCCTAAAAGCACATGAAAAGTAAATGATTCAATCCTCTAATTCTCCATCTCCTTATGCACACAGATGGAAAATCAAATTATGGTCGTTTCCCCATGAACCTGCAGATCTACGCATAACCAAAGCCAACGAATGCATTGTTGTCAGTAATGGTCAATAAGTATAGCATTACCGCATGATAATATCTGCTTCTTCCTCTATCGGGCCTGCAAATATAGGCGAATCGAAAAGCAACGGATGCTTCATAACCAGTATGATCAATGGGAATAGCATTACATGCTGGCAGGACTGCATGATGACCTGTGGAAGGTGGGAAAGAGTTTCCCGCCTTTAAGTCTAAAAATTTTCATGAGCTGGCGATCACGGTGAACATGATTCAACTTTGCACCTGGAAGCCCTTCCACGCAGGAAAGCATGGCGTATTGTAGGCCTACTTCTCACATGCATGCACCTTCATTCTCACTGCTCCTCTACTTTTCATTTCTTTCCTTCCCTTTCTCATTCTTCGAGCAGTGAAATTCCCTGAAGTACCTACTTCTCCATCTCCTCATTCCATTACCTTCCTAACCTCAGAAGCTTCGACAAACATGCGGAGACTAACGGCCCAAAGACCTTGACAGGAGAAGAGTAACATCTCTCACTGAGAGCGATAAGTAGGCGTACCTGATCCGAGCTCCGCGATGTGCATTTCAATTCCATTTGTGGGCACATACCGGTGACGCACCTTCTCCATACCAGTGAGCCGCTGCCCTCTTGAACCTGTAGAACAAGGCAGCAACCATGTCGCCTATCGTCATGTTTATAGGCTCTGTGAAAGCCTCACCTACACGAGGCCCACGAGACCTATGTACAAGCGCAATCTCGATCTATAGTTTACATAGTCTATTAGTCATTACAGAAGTGTTTGTTTTTTAGCTGTCGGAGCTCCCCCCAACCCACCAGAGTCAATTAATATTCGAGCGAAAAAGGGTCATTTGTAAGATCGAATTTCCTTTATAAGTCCGCGCGTGTTAAGCTAGGTGATTGGGTCTTTCGCCTATTGAAAGTTGATTTCAATTGAGATGGAGGCAAGGGTTCAACCTCTCTTTTCTTAAGACATCTTAAAACCAGTTGAATTCAGTGAGCCCATGTTCTTGTGAGATAAGGGGTTCTTGTGGATATTATGTTCAAACTCGAGAGAGTAGGCTTCGATTGAGCTTCCATTTATTTATTAAAAATTATAAAAAAAAAACTTCCTTTAAAAACTAAAAAAAAACAAAAGATAAAGATATAGGGTGGGCGCTAAGCACATGGGTATCCGACCACCAATGAACCCATGTTCTTGTGGGATAAGGGGGTCCCGTTGATATTATGCCCAAACTTTCACCCTGTATAGTTGTAATTTCAAAGTTAAAACTCAGAGGAGTAGGCTTCAATTGAACCTTCATTTAAAAAAGAAAATCTTCCTTTAAAAAATTTAAAAACAAAAGATAAATAGATAAGGTGAGCACTAAGCACATGAGTTTTTGTGCCATGATTGGCTCTTATCTATGTTATATTTATGATTTTACTCAATAATCCCTTGTATCGATCTTATTTCTATTATGTTAATCATTTTCCGTACCTTCTCCAAATGTTTATGTGTATATAGGTGTTTCATAATTATAAGTTATACATTGAAGAAGTTGCACACGATTTGGTTGCGCATTATATTCCATGGAACATATTGATGTGCGTGTCTATATTTTATATCTATATATTGTAAAAAGAGAGCAATATTGAATGTGTGTATAACTCACCTCCCATTTTTTATATCCCTTTGCTCCTAAGTTAGAATGTGTCTACAATCCTCTGGTCATATATATGGCCATCATGTCGGCTAACTCTACCTCGTAAAGTGAGAGCCTTGACTAAGTAGCCTTTGTCTCATATACACATAATGATTTCCTTCTAATCCTAATGTCTAACACTCTCTCTTCCTTCTAAAGATCAATGTCCTCAATGTTCTAAGAGGAGAGTTTTGATTAAACATTTTTTCCACGATGCTTAATAATCTAGAGCAAAATGGTTCTTAATGCAACTTTCATATTTAGCACCTTCTCTGAATTATCTAGTCTATGATATGGCATCTAGCAAGTTGAAATTTTAGGCATTGGCCCTTATTAGCCGTTTGCCAACCTTGGACCTTGATTTCTTGATTCTGATTTCATTGATAACTCAAAATTTCAGTTCTTTTTTACTTATATGGGTAAGAACTATATATGTTATTCAAGGAGGCGATAAAAATCAATGAAAGAATAGTTCTATGGCATATATGTGACTAGGATTTATGGGATGTATGCTATAGTACAATTTAGAAGGAACTAACCATCTTTCAACCATCATAGCTATATCTATCAAATTATATCTTCTCCTCTAACACATTTGCCCTTAATATATCCTCTAAATACCTAAGTACAACGTGAAGGTGCTCTCTGAATCAATGTGCATTGTGCACACATGAAACATCAGATTTTTTGCAACCACCAATGCACTCTGACTATCACTGATAATATGTGTCGGTTCATCAATCTTCATGCATAGATCCATCAATAGGCATCTCAACCATGTACATTCCATTGTAATTGTGAATACTACCTTGTACTCAACTTCACAACTCAATGTGGCCATAGTAAGTTGCTTCTTACTCAACCAAGATATGCATGATCCTCTAAGGAAAAAGCAATTACCACTAGTGGACAACCATGTATCATAACAACCAACCCAAGCACTATCTATAAAAGCACACAAGCATGGTTGAGCATCTCTTCCATAAAAGAAACCCAAACTCAAAGTGCCTTTGATATATCTAAACGTACATTTTATTGTGTGCCAATGCTTAGTGTGAGGACTATGCATAACTTGACTCACTTGGGAAACTGCATTATATATATTGTATTTCTTGCCCTGTGTTACATGCATATATCAAGCATCCCACATCTTGTTGATAAAGATAAGTATCAAATGCATCATTTGCATCCTCAATTTAGAATCTAAATCTTGCTTCCACTAGTGTTGAGATCGGCTTGCTATCCTCAAAACCAAAACACTGAAGTAGCTTCTCAATATACTTTGCTTGATGCACAACAATTCACCCCTCAACGGATACAAAATGGTTGATAAGATAATACTCCAAAAGACCAAGATATGTGACATTAAAAGTATGTTGCAAATCAGCCATAAGCATGTCAATTTTCTCATCACATGACCAAATCAAGAGAATGTCATCAACATAATGAACAAGCACTATAAGATCAGACCATCTTTGCATACATAAAGTGTGCTTTTGATTGGAATACATATAAAACAAAGATCAATCAAGTGATTATGTATCTTGTCATACCATGCACATGGAGCTTGCTCAAGTCCATGCAAAGCCTTATTCAAAGGGCAAACCTCTTCTTCACATAGACCTCTTCTTCCAAATCACCATTCAAGAAAGCTATCTTTATATATAATTGATGCACTTTCAAAGCACGATGGGCAGCCAATGCAATCACAAAATGAATGGTCCTCATGTGAAAATTAGGTGCAAAAGTCTTCTCATAATCAATGCCATATTTTTGTGCATACCCTTTTGCAAGTAGTCTAGCTTTCTAATAATCAATGCTACCTTTTGACTTTTGTTTAATCGTGTGAACCCACTTAGTGCCAATGGCATTCCTACCTTTTGGCAATTCACATAACTCCCAAGTATGATTTTTAAGAATAGAATCCAATCCTAATTGCATTGCACTCATCCAACTTGAATCATCATGTGCATCTTCAAAAGTGAGTGGCTCTTCATTACATGTGATTACAATAAGAGATACATCCACAAAGCCACTTGATGCATAAGGAGAGCTTGATCTTGTTCTATCAAGTAAAGGAGCACTCGAATTCCTATCTTGCAATGTTTTTTACAACCATTTTGGCATAGATTGTACATCCTTGATAGACATGTGTTTTTCATTTAATACATCCTAAAATTTTCATCAAAAGTGGGTTGAATATCATGCTAAATTTTAGTCATATGTGGCTGCAAAGTTTGCAAATTGTCAGCCATGTTTGGATGGACATTTTCAAGCATCTTTAGTTGGAATTTTCAACCATGTTTATTTGAAAATTTTTGGGAGTTTTCAGCCATGTTTGGCTAGAACGTTTTAGCCATATTTGGCTAAAAAATTTCAACTCTTTGAACCCCATTTGGGCATCCTACATGCCATAGTCAAGCACACCACTTTGAAACAAAGATAGAAGTGTATTAAACACATCTTGTAGGATAATTGTTAGCTGCAATTTACATTCAAAGCTAAATTTTCAGAAAATACCACATCTTGACTTACAAAAATTTTATCCATCAATGGATGGTATAAACGATAACCTTCTCACTACTATATCCAAAAAATATACATTTCTTTTCCTTGTCATCAAGTTTGTGACGTTGTTGTGCTGACACAAGAGCATATGCCAAACAAAAAAATATGCACATATGACTAACCATTGGCTTCCATTCATTCCAAGATTCGTAAGGTGTAATAACTCTCAATGCTTTTGAAGGACAACAATTCAGTTGCACACATGACCGCTTCCTTCCAAAAAGTATTTGGAAGATGTTTTCCTTTAACCCTACATCACGCCATTTCAAGAAGTGCTCTATTATAAAAAAAGTAGCTTCATCATTCTTTGCATTAGATGCATTCTCAACAATAGAAATTCCAAGTTCTTTCTTCTTTTCATTACATTTGGCAAGCTTTCTACATTCATCAATACTATGACTAGCCTTTCAAAAATACTTGCATCTGTTCTTCTTTTGCATATCACAATCAAGAGGGCATGAAGTGGAAGAGGAAGAGTGAGGCTTTGGTTTTAATGAGCCAAAGTTGAACTATACTTGATTTTTGCCTTTTGTGTAATAGCAAGTTCTTGCATTTCCTCGAGCAAACCACTTCTATTCACTCTTAATTGTTCTTCTTGCAAAAGAAGAGACACAACCTCATCAAAAGTATACATAAATGGATTTCCTTTTGTAACCAAATAAAGTTTGGTATCAAAACTTTTAAAGGATTTCAGCAATCCTTTGAGTAGTGTAGAAATGAGTGATGCATCGAGAATGATCTCATCAACATTTACCAATTGCTCTTTCCAATCCTTGATGCATGTGAAATATACATCCACTGAGTCATTTTCAGCCATACATACATCTTTAAGGTACTTTCTCAAGTAAGCAACACGTGCCTCATTACACACTGCATACAAAGAGGTAAGTGTATCTCAAGATAATCTTGAAGTGCATGACCAGATGTGTGGATTAATGTTCTGCTTCATAGAAAGGGAATTCAATGCATGAGCTTGAGCATCCTTTCCATCCCATAGAATTTTCTCTTGCATAGGTGAAGAAGGCATAGTCACCGTACTTGAAGAAGATCTTGAATTTATGATAGCATGTTGCATAGTAGAAGAACCACCTGGTCTCTTATCAACATCTACCACTATGTTCCATAGTTTCTTTGCAATAAGAATATGATTCATCATGTAAGTCCACATTCGATAGTTGGTCCCATCCAGCTTATCCTCAACTTGAAGAATGCCAAAAAAAATAATTTTTGCTTTCCATTGCACAAAAGAACTCAAAAGTAGCAAGATATGAACCTCAACAAAGTTGAAATGCAAAGTCAAATGTAGCTCACAAAGTGTAACTCTGATGGAAAATTTGACTGCAGGAATGGCTTTGAAAGGGAGTTAAAACCACATTGCACCTGATGGAAACGTTGTCCCACTATTGGACTTCATATTTCTATGCTCCAAGACCAATTTGCATTGTTAAAAGTGTGTGCAACAATGCCGTGAAAAAAATAGCATGTTACAAAGGAGCTTAACTTGCTCTAATACCATTGTTGGGTGTGTGAGTGAGTGAGGAGGCACAAATAGAAGTACACACAAGAGCAAAGAAGAAGATCAAAGCACAGAGACACGCGATGGCTAAAAGAGCTCTCTATCGATATATGATCAATAGTATGAGAATGAATGAAGTGAGAGCTATAAGTGAATCCCTAAGAAAAAAGTACCACCATGTGTGAGGATATCATGCATATGTGGTTATATAGGGAACAAACCTACAACCAACACAAGAGTAAAAAGTACCTAAGTATAGGGAAACAATTCACATCATAGCTACTGGAGGGACACATAAATGTAACAAATAAGAAGCATGCAACAATGCACATCAACATGATGAAATATGAGCGATGGAGGAAGTTTCATAATCCAGTTAAAGATCATGATGTTGCATCAAGCAACAAAAAGGTAGAGGTTTGCCATGTTGTAGATAATATCTTCAAGACGTGCCACAAGCATTCATGGTCAATTAAGGACATCAAGGTCTTTCAAATCCACCTTTTTCAATTCAAATTACACTCCGATGTATCTTGGACAAACAAAAACATAACACATTACATAGTACAATTTTAAAACATTATCTTTAAAAGGACATCATTGTTGGAACATCAATGTTACACTATGCTTGAGGTGGATTTGATTTACATCAAAAGCTATCACTTGGATTACGACGAAAGAATATCTATTGGAGAGTTCTTTTTCTTATGCTCACTCATTGTTTTTTTTTTAATTCCATGGATCTTTTACCATTGTAAAAACCTTGAGCTTTACACATGTAAAGGTAGAAAGAGAGAGCCCAAATTCCACGAATTTGTGGTGGTTGAGTTGCAATCAAATCAATCGATCAATCACCTCAAAGTAGATCAAAGTAGATTTTCACTTTTCCTAGATTGTAGGAAAGTAAATAATGTCCAACAACTCTTACCTCCTTTGTTTGAATTCAAAATCCACTTGTAGAAGTTGTGGATCACTTCTAGAGTCTATATAAAGACTTCAAATCACTTGTAAAATATATGGAAGCAATATACATACACTTGTGACCATCATTGTCTTGCTCCTTCATTTTTCTGCATCATCTTCTCCACCAACAAGGTTGCTGCTCTTTCTACAGAGCTTAAAATTGGATGATAGATCATTGGAAAGGTATTAGTGTCTAATTTATGGCTATAAATTTTCATAGCATTTGGTTCATTAGATTGGGAGAAATTATAGTTTTTCTATCTCACGGTCAATCTTTGCGTATTCCTAAAAAATAGAAGGTACCACTGTTGAGTATTTGATTAATTTCTATAGCATATTTTGCTTATTTCCTATACTTTTGTGCATTCTACACACTCAACCTTATGTCTATCACTCCTATAAAAGTACTTTTTCTCATTGTAATCACGCTGGTTGCTATGATCATTTGAAGTTCATTGTCTCTTCCATAGATAGTAAGTTTTTTGAAGTAGTCGATATGCAAACCTATTTGTTTTGTATCGAATATTTCTCCTTCATGCTCCAAAGAATGTAGTGCATTTCTTTGCACTTATCGCATGCTATAAGTTCTATTTGAGTCTCCATAAGCTCAAGGGTTGGTCTTGTGCCGGTTGGTTGGACCAAACTTCATCGCTTCGAAACTCACTTTTGTACCTCTTACAAGCTTCTCCAAGTTCTTTCAGTGGTATCAGAGCTAGATCGATATGGGTGATGACTTTCCCTCAATGATCGAGAAGCTTGATCGACACAACTACGCGGCTTCGCAAATCAGAATGGAGGCCTATTTGCAAGGTAGAAATCATTATGGAATTATAGGAGGTGATGAAGCTATGCCTATTCTAAGATCCAAAGGAGGACCTACACAAGAGGAGAGAGATAAGCTCACACTTTGGTGCATGATGGATGCTCAAACAAGGTCATACATACTAAAATCTATCTCTAACTTTCTATTACCAGATATTATAGGATGAAAGACATCTCAAGAGACTTGGGATGCCCTCGAGACTTTGTTTTGTGCTAGTATCAAAGCAAGAAAGAATCATCTTTGGAATGCGCTCAACCAAATTAAGAAGACACCTAAACAAGCCATCACAGAGTTTGTTACCAAGTTCAAGGAGGTTGCAGATCAGTTAGCATCCATTGGAGAACTGATTGAAGAAGAGGCTATTATGAGGCAAATTCTTCAATGGGATTCAAAGTGATAAGCAATGTCAATCTTTCACGACGGCTTATGATCTCATCATGGATGTGCAAACTCCAGACTTCAACATCTTTCTTGGACAACTCTTCAATCAAGAGGCCAAAAATAGCATAAAGGAAGGTAACTCCGATCATGGTAATTCAACTAGTGCTCTATATGCATATAAGAAGGATAAGCAGCAGAAAGGCAAGAAGAAGGAAGACGATGAAGAGGAGACTTCCCAAGCCAACTTTGCAAGCAAGAGCAAGTGGAAAGGGAAGAAGAAAGGACCGAACCATGACAAAGCCAAAGGTCAGAATTTTTAGCCTTGTGCCATTTGCGATAAGTCCAACCACACCACTCAAAATTGCTATTTTAATGGGAAGACCCAGAAAGGAGGCGAAAGAGGGGATATGGCAGCAATAGAGGCAGAGGTGGACACAACTTCAACAATAACAATAGAGGCTATAATAGAAGGGACTTCAAAAATTATTCAGAAGATCAACCACATGAAGACTCATTGCTTCTTATGAATCTAAGCCACGAAGAAGGTAAAGAAGATGATCATTTTTTCTACATAGATTTTGGATGTTCAAATCATGTTGCAGGCAACAATGCTCTTCTACTTGATTTGGAAGAAGTTCAAATAGGGGATGACACAAAGCACAATGTGGAGAAAATTGGTAATGTCAAAGCTTCCAATGGCAGGACAAACATTTTGAGTAAGGTTCTCTATGTACCCACTATCACTAAAAACCTAATAAGTGTAGGCCAAATAGTCAAAAAAGGCTTGCAAGTTAGGTTCACCTGGATCTTTTCTAGAAGATCCATGTCAAGGCTTCAAGAAGATATCCAGAGGTGAGAAGCATGGTAGGCTCTTTACTTTTGAAGTAGGAGAAACCAGGAACATAGCTCTATTCAACTTTGGGTATCAAACCCTAAGTGAGCTTGAAGTGTGTCATAAGAGACTTGCTCATGTGAATGAAAGATCCTTGAAGGATATATGCACGGATCAAAGTGTTCTAGGACTGTCGAACATATCAAAGCAACACATGATCAATAGGTGTGATGCATGTCATATTAGAAAGGCACAAAGACAACCATTCAACCACAAAGGCTACATCTACTACACCTTATTGGACTTAGTACATATAGATGTATGGGGACCAAGTCAAGAACCTTCATTGGCAATATCAAGATATTATGTCTCATTTATTGATTACCATAGTAGATGGACTATTCTATACTTCATCAAAAGTAAGAATGAAGTGTTTTATTGCTTCCAAAAGTATCTAACACATGTGGAGAATCATATAGGTAGATCACTCAAGAAGCTCAAATGTGATGGAGGGGGAGAATACTTCCCCAAAGATTTTGATGAGTTCTTGCAGGAAAAAGGTATCAAAAGGGAAGTGACTATCAAGTACTCTCCTCAACTGAATGAAATTGTAGAGAGGAGAAATAAGACATTGGTTGGATCAGCTAGAACAATGCTTGAAGAGAACAAGTTGCCACATTATCTATGGGCAGAAGCTATTTCAATTGCTGTGTACCTTGTCAATAGACTACCATCCAAATCACTTCAAGGTATGACTCCTTATGAAGCATGGCATGGAAGAAAACCTAGTCTTGGACATTGCAAGATTTTTGGTTGTTTAGCTTATGCTCATGTACCATCACAAATAAGAGGTAAGCTAGATGAAGACTCATATGAGTTATAGGTTCTATAATCCTTCAACCAAGAAATTCACTACAAGTAGAGATGTTGTGTTTGAAGAACACATGTCTTGGTATGATGAAGACAAACAAAAGGTAACTCTACCATATGATCTTGATTCTAATTCTCATCAATTAGCAAGCAAGCATGCTACACAAGTCTAGGATCCAAGAAGTGATACAAAGGATGACCAAGATGAAAGAGAAGAGGATTACAAACTATGGAAGTCAAGAGGCAAAGCAAAGATGCAAGAGGTTGGAGAATGCTCCAAACAAGCACTTAGAAGATCAGAAAGAGAGAAGAAACAACCAGAAAGGTATGGATATGATTCCACATTTGTTACAAAGCGTTCAATCTACTTGGAAAAAGACTCAATTTCATAGGAACCCTCAACCTATGAAGAGGCAAAGGGAAACCCTAATTGAGAAAAGGCCATGAAAGAAGAAATAGATGCATTGAAGGAGATAGACACTTGGGATTTGGTTCCAATGTCATCCAATCAAAAGGTAATTTGTTGCAGATAGGTATATAAAGTTAAAAGAAATTCAAATGGATCAATTTGTAGATACAAGGCAAGATTAGTTGCCAAAGGATGCTCTCAAACTCATGGTATAGACTGTGAGGAAGCATTCTCACCAATTGCAAAGATGACTACAATCAAGACATTGATAAGTGTGGCTGCTGCAAGGAATTAGAGACTCCTCCAACTTGATGTAAAAAATGCATTTCTAAATGGTTGGATAAGTGAAGAGGTATACATGTCACAACCACCAGGTTTTGAAAACCCTAATCACCATCTTATATTTGCAGACTTAAGAATGCATTGTATGGATTGAAACAAGCTCCTAGAGCTTGGAATTACATGTTGGTTACATATCTCCACGATCAAGGGTTCAAAGCTAGCAGCTCAGATCCTTCTCTATTCATCAAAAGGGATCACAATGAGGTTATCTATCTATGTGTATATGTAGATAATATTATTGTGACAGGTGATGATGTAAATGGAATTCAAAGGATCAAGAGACACATGCAAGAGGATTCAAAATCAGTGACTTACGTAAGCTCACATATTTCCTAGGTATGCAGGTGATATACATAGATGAAGGAATGTATTTGACTCAAAGGAGATACATTCATGATCTACTTCTCAAATTCAAAATGAAGAATACTAAACCTGCAGGTACATCTTTGGAGATGAATCATAAACTTAGTGTCTATGAAGGTGAGAACATTGAAGACATTAAACAATATCAAAGCTTGGTAGGTAGCTTGATATATGCTACTCATACAAGGGCAAACATCTCATATAGTGTCGGAGTTCTTAGTCCGTTCATGCACTCACCGAGAAGACCTCACATGGATGCAGCTAAGATCAGAGTACTTAAGTACCTCAAAGGTACAATCAATGAAGGAATACTCTATCCTTATTCTTCAAATTTGGATATCAAAATCTATTCAGATGCAGATTGGGTAGGAGCTAAGGATGATAGAAGAAGTACCTCTAGTTACTTAACATTCGCAGGTTCAAAGCTAGTGTCATGGAGTTCCAAGAAGCAACCAACAGTTGCTTTATCCTCAATGGAAGCAGAGTATAGAGGTTAACTCAAGAGGCAATATGGTTAATAACATTGTATATAGATTTGGGACTTGTGAGTTCTAAACCTCACATATTTGAAGATAATGTAAGTTCGATGCATCTAGCAGCAAACCCTATTTTCCATGCAAGAACCAAACACATACAGGTTCATTACCACTTCATCAGGGAGAAGCTCATGGAAAAGGAGATTGACATTTCTTTTGTTCCTACTGAAAAGCAAGTAGCAGATATGATGACAAAGGCACTTTATGGAAGCTTACACTATGCTTGAGGTGGATTTGATCTACATCAAAAGATATCTTTTGGATTACGGCAAAAGAATATCCGTTGGAGAGTTCTTTTTCTTATGCTCACTTATTGTAATTTGTTTTTTTTTTTATTTCATGGATCTTTTACCATTGTAAAAGCCTTAAGCTTTACACATGTAAAGGTAAAAAATTCCATGAATTTGTGGTGTTTAAGTTGCAATCAAATCAATCAATCAATCACCTAAAAGTAGATCAAACAATATTTTCACTTTTCCTAGATTGTAAGAAAGTGAATTGATTCCGTCCAACAACCGTCACCACCCTCATTTGAATTCAAAATCCACTTGTCGAAGTCGTGGATCACTTCTAGAGTCTATATAAAGACTTCAAATCACTTGTAAAATATATGGAAGCAATATACATACACTTGTGACCATCATTGTATTGCTCCTTCATTTTTTTGCATCATCTTCTTCGCCAATAGTAATCGTGCACAGGTTTCTGCTCTCTCTATAGAGCTTCAAATTGGATGACAGATGGATCATTGGAAAGGTATTAGTGTCTAGTTTAGGTTTATAAGTTTTCATAGCATTTGGTTTAGTAGATTGGGAGAAATTTCAGTTTTTCTATCTTGGGGTCAATCTTTGCGTATTCATGAAAAATAGGAGGTACCACTGTTGAGTGTCTGATTCATTCCTATAGCATATTTGACTTATTCCTTATACTTTTTTGCATTCTATACACAACCCTATGTGTATCACTCTCATAAAAGGATTTTTTCTAATTGTAATCACGCTGGTCGCTATGAGCATTTGAAGTTCATTGTCTCTTCCATAGATAGTAAGTTTTTTGAGCTAGTCGATGCGCAAACCTATTTGTTTTGTATGGAATCTTTCTCCTTCATGCTCCAAAGTACATAGTGCATTTCTTTGCATTTATTGCATGCCTATAAGGTCTATTTGAGTCTTCATAAGCTCAAGGGCTAGTCTTGTGCCGATTGGCTAGACCAAACTTTGTCGCTTCGAAACTCACTCTTCTAACTCTTACAAGCTTCTCCAAGTTCTTTCAATCATTCATGACAAAATATGGCTTGCATATAGTTTTTACGAAATTTTAATATTTTTTTATGGAAAAACATCATCTACCACTATCTACCTTTATCCATAAAAAGTATGTTGATCCCAACATTTAGAAGTTTCATTATATGGTATGCAATGCATACTTTAGGCACAATGAACACGGTGGTGGTAGACACAAAGGAAACAACCTTTGTGAACTCTTGTAGTGGTATTACATGCAAATCATGCAACAATTTCATGCATAGATGACTATAAACTCACCAAAAAATGTGCAAGTTCTAAAGGAAGCTCAATAAAGAAGGGAGAAAAACATTGACATAGTGACGTGATGACACTTTGTATCACAAACTCCTCTTGTGATTTCTTGTGATTTACTTATCTCATTTTCTTGTGATTTACTTATCTCAAACTCCTCTTTTTGTCCAACATATGTTGCTCAAACTCCTCTTTTTGTCCAACATATGTTGTTTTATTCTACAAGTAGTAATCATGCAACGAATTAGCAAAAATCCATCAAGGATGTCTCAAGCATTTTGGAAATATGTACACAGCCACTCACAATTTTAAAGTGTGCAGGGTCTTTTTATTAATTAAAGAAGTTTTATAAAAAAACGATCATGGATCAACAAATGTAATATGATTCAGCAAGATAAAACATTTGAGGGACACATAAAGCGATTGGCTTGAGATGAAGACAAAAAGGTTTAGCATAGGAGACTTAGATTGTTAGTGAGAAGAGAGAGAGAGAGATAGAGAGAGAGAGAGAACATATCCCACAAGAGAGTTAGATTATTCAAGAATTGAGTGATAGATAAACATAGAGAGAGAAAAAGAGATCCTCTATAGGTGAGCGATGAGACACACATGCACACACCAAAGAGATAGCATGTAGGATTTTCATACGGCCTCCATCTTAAAACATGTAGGCTTCTCATTTCTCTCTCTCTCTCTTATGCTTTGACGTGCTCAATGTATTTGCATATTGCCAATTAACAGCTGTTGGGAGCACTCAGGGCATCACAAGACAAGGGAGCCAACATAAAGAATTAGAGTATAGAGAAGGGCCATGCAGGCAAAGAAGTCAAAGAAGATCCGGTAATTAGGCCATACAATTTTTCCAAGATATCTCCCTTTTAATAGTGATTTTCATCACTACATGAACATTGTAAATATGGTTTTTGGTAGATTAGACTCCATTTTGTTCAAGCCGAGAAGTCCTCGAGCTTGAGGAGTATTGGAAGTAACGTCCCACCTCCATCCCCACCTTTGCAAAATTTTCAGTTTTTTGGTCATACGACCTTCCGCTTCTTATTCTCCTCATTTCACTTGTGAGAGAGAGCGAGAGAGAGCTATTGTGCTTGTTGTTTTTGTGTGTTTTTGAGAATTTCTTGCAGGTTCTAGTTGTATCATCATCTTCATGTATGAAAAATGTTTGCACAAGTCTCGAAGTGTTGAGCTTTATCAATCGCGATTGAAAGAAAACTTGAGTATTTGGTAAAACTAAGTGCATATTCATGATCTATAGGCCTTGCACATTAGATCCACACAAAAATTTCAAAAAAAATTGCATTTTCTCTGTCCATCACGATTGACAACATCCATCGTGATGGACACCTCTGTCCATCGCGATTGATTGAAAAATCGCGACCGACAGAAAAATCTTGATTGACACCCCCACACTGAAAAAAGCTATCCATCGCGGTCGACAGAAAAAAATTGCGACCGACAGGAAAATCACGATTGACACCCCACAATGAAAAAGCTATCCATCACGACTTATGGGCCGCAATTGACACATTATAAATTGAGAAACTTGAGATACTTTGTCCATCACGATTGATAGCATCCATCGCGATGGACACCCCCGTCCATCGCGATTGACAGGCCACGACGGATAGCTCTGTCCATCGTGACTGACAGCCAATTTTGGCCAAATTTCAAGGTTTTTGATTTTTCAATTTTTAGCCAATTTGAAACATAAAATTCAAGCCATTAGAGCATTGTGAGGCCCATATACAAGTAATTCGAAAGGTCTTGTTTGCTTGTTAGCCTGTTTTAACCCTGTTTTAACCCTAGAACTATCATAACTTCTTCATATGAACTCTGCTTCTAGTGATCTTGGGTTTGTTGGAAATCTTGTTTCAAATCCCGCAAAAACATCCATTGGTTTTTGTAAAACTAATATGTGGAGTTATAGATAGGGTATTTCGAAGTTGACCTTCCACAGGGGTGAGAAGTTGAGGGATTCTAAGAGAATTTTCATAAAAGCAAATCAAAATTGGGTCTTTGTATTACATGAATGGACATGGTTTGTTAAATCAATTAAATTGAAATATTGAGCTAACTTTGGGACTTTTATAGGTTCATTGAGAGCACTAAAGTGCATCCAGAGCACGCGCATACTGCAAGCTTGAGAACGGTGTTCTTGATCACTCAAGAGCAAGGGATAAGCAACTTAAGGTTGGATCGTTCTCATCCCCTTCTGTCAAACTAGCTTAGGCTAAGTACGGATAGAGGTTTTGATTTTTTAGGGTGACGTTGAGAATGATCAACTTCAAGAAACCCTAACTCAAGTGCAAGCATAAATAGGCTACATTTGTGAAAAACCCTAAAGTAAAAGAACTTAAATTAAGCGATCAAACTCAAGTATGATAAAAACGCAAGTGTCCCTTGCGACAAAAATTGGGTGGCAAAGAAGTGACATCCTCAGAAAATTAAAAAGAATAAGGAACAGATACAAAAGAACTCTGCAACGAGGTTCTACTAGGAAAAACTGGGATATCAGCCAAGGCTTATGAACGTTAGGTCAGGAAGATATTTAGGACGAGATAGACAAAGCCTTAGGTCTTCAGAGGCTAGTGTCAATCACACTGCTAGGTCTTGGGCCGAGCAGTTGAGCGCTTGTCCGCACTACCCTAGCTATGAAACTAGCCAATCAGAGATGTCTTATGGTATGGAGAGACCCACAGGAAGTTCAGGTGTGGCTTACTTAGAGAAACCCGAAGGTCCTTACAAAATGCAACTGGAATATATCAGGACCAACCGATTAGGTGCTCGCATCTATGAGGATGGTCTAACAAGATTGGTTGTCCAGATTAAAAACCCAGATCAACCCCTTGGACTAGAACATCCAGTGGTCAAGTTCAAAAATGGTGCATACCTAGATAAGGAAGGAACAATGTACGTACTCACCAACCAACCGGATAGAACAGATGAATTTGGTAATGTGATTCCAGAAACAAACATAGGTGACATAGAGCAACGGAACTTAGGAAGAGAGCCTATAACTCCCCGAGGTGAATCCGTCCTGACTAGAATAATCACTCCAGAGTGGATTCCCCAGGACAACAAGAGCATAGATCTACTCCTAAACCGAGAGACAGATGAGGCTTTTTGGAAGCCTCGTTCTCAGGTAGGATCTCATAGAACAGTGCCAGAAATACCCTTGGATAAGATAGGAGACATGAGTGAAGGAGAAGAAGGAAACACATATCTTCCAATTACCCATCAAGGTTACACCACCAAGGCAATTTTGGACTCAGGTGCAGGAGTTGCAATTGCCACCACGTCCCTATGGAAGCGTTGAGGCAAGCCATCACTAAGGCCAACGAGAATGAAATTGCAAATGGTCGACGGTCACATAGAAAGACCCTTAGGACTACTAGAAGGGATAACTCTCACCGCATATGGTGTAGAGTTTGAGCATAATTTTGCTATATGTGACTTTGACAAAAATCAGGCCTATGAGATGATTTCAAGAAGACAATTTATGAGGCAGTTGCAAGTGGTACAAGAGTGGGGAACCAATTCTTTGTATTTGCAACACTTACGTGTTACAACCAAAGTCAATCTCAAGGATTACTCTCATAGAGACGTACCCCCTATTCAATGGAATCCCATCCATAGAGCTAAAGATGATACAGAGTCAGTGCATTCCATAGGATCAAGATCCTCATGGATACATGAAGACATGCGCTTATGGATGTGCAAAGTAGCAGTAGAAGAAGAGAAGAGAGAAAAAGCCAGAGAGGTAGGTGCGAAGGAGACTCATAAATCAATTCAAGCCCCAACCTATGCACCTGTAGTATTTCCTGACGAAGAATTTGAACCTCATGGTTGGGTGGAAATTTTAGGAACAATGGATGTAGCCATCAATGAAGAACAATGGACACCTCACTATGACGAGGATGGCTATGACATTTCAATCTTCACAATAGAGACAATCATGTGTGATTTGGTTATTGAAGAATGTGAACCTAGCACTGATGCATTCGAGGACACAAGTGACTCCGATCTAGAGTCAATTATTATGGACCCACCTTTTGCATCAGATGAGGAATATTTCTATGAAGTGGAAGTTCACCCACAAATACATGAAGAAATTATAAATGATGTGAGATTAGCCACACAAATAACCACGAAGAGTGAAGGCAAGAAGAGGAAGAAGAGAGAAGTCACACCAGAGGAGGAAGAATCTTTGTTTGAGGTCCCTGAAAATTTCAAGAAGTATGAGATAGAAGATAGGAGAGTCATGGTAAGAATGCCTAAATGTGATGCACAAGCAGGAGACACCTATGATAACAAAGAAGCCACCAAGAAAATTGTTGTAACCATAGAAGAAGGAGAAGAAAAGTGCACATACATAGGACATGATCTGATGGAGGAAGAGGAGCAAGAGTTGGTAGCCTTGCTAAGAGAATATAGAGATGTTTTTGCTTGGAGCTAAAAAGACTTAAAAGATGTAGAACCTGACATATGCTCACATACGATTCCTATGACCTTGGAGGCCAAACCCTCTAAGCAAAAGCCATACACATACAACAATAACTATGCTACCAAAATCAAGGAAGAGATAGATCGCTTGGTTGAAGTTGGATCATTCTCTAAGTGGGGAATAGACTTTGTAGGTCCTATTAACCCCCCATCTAAGAGTTCACATGCTGAATACATCATTGTGGCCATAGACTATCTAACTAAGTGGGTATAAGTGAAAGGCACAACGAAGAATGATGCTCAAACGACAGCTAAGTTTTTATTTGAGAACGTGTTCACTAGATATGGGTTATCGATAGAGTTAGTAAGTGATAGAGGCACTCACTTCTTGAATGAAGTTATTGAAAACCTTCTCCAAGAGTTCTTAGTGATACACAAGAAATACGCCCCCTATCATCCACAAGCTGATGGGCAAGCCGAAAGCACCAATAAGATTCTATGCAATGTGCTGACCAAATTAGTGAATAATAAACGCTTTGATTGGGATAAACAACTACACCATGTTGTTTGGGCATATAGAGTTGCCTATAAAACGTTACTCCAAGCCACACCCTTTCAGATGGTATTTGGCCAAAATGCAATGCTACCATTGGACTTTTTGGTACCCACACTGAAAGTGGCACAAGAGCATCAATGGACCGGCCATGAGCTCTCATCTAGAATCTTTGATCTAGAACGCTTAGGTGAAACAAGATTGAGAGGAGCATTAGGGATTTACGCAGCTAAGAAAAGACAAAAGGCATACTTTGATGCCCATGTGAAGGATAAGGGCTTGAAAGCGGGAGATTTAGTCTTAGTGTACACCTTAAAGCAACATGCAAGAAAGTTGGAGAAGAGAGACTATGGACCTATGATCATCAATAGGATCTCAACAAGTGGAGAAGTCCAATTAGCCACCCTAGAAGGTGATATCCTACCTAATTACATCAGTGGATGCAGAGTGAAATTATATCAAGAACCCCTCACAGAGGAAATGCTAAATCGACTTAATATGGCCAAGAAACGCAAAGAGGAAGAAAAATGAATTCGAGAAGAAGCACATGTAGAAGCCTTGGAACACATCCGAAGAATGAAATTGAGGAGACAAGGTATAAATCAGCCTAGGATAGATGCTTATGAGGCTCTGAGATATCACATGGCCATGTGCAAAGCATCAAGAGTACATTCCAATAGAATAATTGACCGACGTCCTTTTGTGACCCTAGAGATAAAACAAGGAGAAATCGCAAGGACTATGAAAGCATTGATTGACTCAGACACAGCCACTAGTGTAGTTAGACTTTCTTATTGTCAAGAATTGCAATGCATCAATCCTATAAAGGCATATCTCATAGGATTTGGAGGTATGGAAACCCCTTGCATGGGCGAGGTGGAGCTTCCCATCAACATTCAAGATGTTCTCATGATAGTAAATGTGCTAGTGTGTCAAGACGATGATCTCATTGAGACTCTTGTCTTGGGTCAAGATTGGATCTACGATCATGCAGTCAACCAGAACCTAAGAAGTGGAATTCTTCAGGTCTGGGTAGGTCAAAACTGCATCACCATTGGGTTATAAAATCAAGCACTCAAGGAACTAGGAAAGGTACCAACTCCTGGTCCTTCCAAGAGTACACATGAAGATAAAGATGTTGTTCTTGTCCAAAACTCTGTGATGCAAAAGGAGGAGGTTCTCAACAAAGAAATCAAGGATCAGATGGAACTCCGTTCTTTTCCAAAAGCAAGCAGAGTGAAGCAGACAAGGGAGCACAAGAAGCCGAGGAAGCAAACGGTCTATGCTCATCGTCAATGGAATGAGCGAAGCGAGATGACTCAAACGGTGAAGGAGATTTGTATTCGCAAGGGTGAAAAACCCCCTGCCCAAGAGATAGTACCCCAACAATGCACCCAACCAACTATTCAAACAAGAACTACAAAGAAGGAGTATTCGAGGAATCTCCCAACACGGACCATTTCTATTTGGGTCCGGAAGCCGTCGATAAAGGCTGACTACAATGCACGACAAATTTGGGTGCCCAAGATCTGTTAACATGCTCACGTAGCTTCACATAAGATCAGAATCCTGAAGCACCAATCACAATCATTCACATCATGCACTTCAGAACACACATCTACATTCTGGCAACACTCCAAACGGGAAATCACACCTAGGACTGCTTGGAAATGGGTACCCAAAAAGTCCCAAATCCAAAAAGATATAATTCCAAAACATAGAAAAGTCATCAAAGCTGAAAGATCCTATCTCACACCTACAATTTGGAGAGTTAAACTCTATGTTAAACCGCCTGATCCCACCATGTAAACTATTGTGCATAGTTGTAGATGCATTTGAGTTCAATGCACATCTAGAGTATGCATCTAGGGACAAACCACTAACTTACTAACTAACACTCACAATCACGCAAAACATCTCACTCACTAGCTCCCTAACCACATCGGTAGCATGTTGGTGTTGTAGAGAGAACACGAAATTATCTTGTTTCTTATGCAATGCTAATGTGGCTTTCTTCTTCCAACAAATAAGCATAATATGGTTGATGTAGCAGGAACCAGCTCCCAGACACGAACTAGTCAGTAGGTGGTTGATATGGAAAGTCTACCAATCATGCCTGAAACGACTGAATATACCCTAATGGAGAAAAAGATTACCTCCCAAAAATTTTGAATGAAAAAAATACCCAATTGAGCTGTACTAGCCCTATAGTAGACTTCAAGATGCTTGTATTGACACACCAAAGACTATATATATATTTGGCACAAAGGGATAAAAATCACCTACACAATCGCTATGATAGTGCATTTACAAAGGCCAAAACGAGCCCAAATCACAATTTTGATGCCCAAATCACAATTTTGATGTCACAAAGCAAAGAAATTTTGAAGTGCTTATTATCTTGTCTATGCTCACTAGTTTTTAAGTGAATATGGGACTCTGATAGGAAGGTTGTCCAATGATGTGCATTGATACCAATTGTTGGAGTTTGAGGATTATGAAAGCATGCAAAAAATAAAAATAAGAAGAAGAAGTTTCAAAAAAACACAAAACACATTGTATTGCCAAATGAATGTACAAAAGATAAGTTGCCAATTAGGGTTATAGGCATACATAAAAAAAGCTCCTAAAGAGGGAAAAAAATGCCTCAAAGGTTGTAAGTGTGTTTACACAGATCACTACCAAAATATATCAACAACAAAACATATATTTACCTCAGAGTGTATGATGGTAATCTCTCAGATGATGTTTTTGTTGGGTGTGTGTAGAAGTGCGAGAGACACAAGAGAAGCACAAACAAGGAGCACAAACACAACAAGACACACAGAGAAATGGATGGCTAGAATAGATCTCTCTATTGACAATGAACTGAACTAAAATAAGAGCTCAATAATATCCCTAAGTACAAAGTACCACCACCTATGAGTGAATCATGTATGTGGTAACACGGGGAAAAACCTCTAGCCAGCACTAGAGTAAAAAGTGCCCATGTATAAGGAAAAGGTTCACATCAAAAGGTAATAAGCCTAAAGCTTTACGAAAAGCTTCAAGCTTTTCCCATGGAAGAGCTTTGGTGAATATGTCTGCCACATTATCTTGTGTAGGCCCGTATACCAAATCAATATCTCTTGCATGAAGGCACTCTCTCACATAGTGATAATGCACCTCAATATGTTTGGTCCATGCATGAAACACTGGATTTTGTGCAACAACCAATGCACTCTGACTATCAATGAGAATATGCATAGCAACATCAATCTCCATGCAAAGATTCATCAATAGGCATCTCAGCCATATACACTCCACTATTGTTGTGAAAACTACCCTATACTGAGCTTCACAACTGGGATGTCACCACTATAAATTGCTTCTTACTCAACCAAGATATGCATGATTCTCTAAGGAAAAAGCAATTACCATTAGTGGACATGCAAGTATCATAACAACTAGCCCAATCACTATCTGTATAAGCATGCAAGCATGGTTGAATATCTCTTCCATAAAAGAGACCTAAGCTCAAAGTGCCTTTGAGATATCTGAAGACACGTTTCATCACTTTCCAATGCTTATTGCCAAGGCTATGCATGAATCAACTCAATTGCGAAATTGCATACTGTATATCCTGCCTTGTGTTGCATGCATATATAAGACATCCCATGGCTTGCTGATAAAGAGAAGTATCAAATGCATCACTAGAATCCTCAACCAAAATCTTAAATCCTGTCTCAACTGGTGTGGAAACTGGCTTGCAATCCTCAAAGTCGAAATGTTGAATTAGTTTTTCAACATACTTTGCTTGATGTATAACAATTCCCCCCTCAATAGATACAAGTTGTATGCCAAGATAGTAGCTCAAAAGACCAAGATAAGTGACATCAAAAGTATGCTGCAAATCAACCATAAGAATGTCAAGTTTTGCATCACATGACCTATTCAAGAGCATGTCATCAACATAAAGAACAAGCAATGTAAGATCAGCCCCACCCTTGCATACATAGAGTGCGCTTTCAATCGGACTACATGTGAAGCCAAGAGCAATCAAGTGCTTATGGATTTTTTCATAACATGCACATGGAGCTTGCTTGAGACCAAACAAGGCTTTATGCAAGTGACAAACCATATTCTCTTGCCCTTTCATGGAAAATCTACGAGGTTTCTTCACATAAACCTCTTCTTGCAAATCACCATTCGAGAAATCTTTTTTTATGTCCAACTGATGTACTTTCCAACCTCGATGGGAAGCTAGTGCAACCACGGTTTGAATGGTATTCATGTGTAAAGTAGGTGCAAAAGTTTCCTCATAGTTAATGCCATATTTTTGTGCATATCCTTTGGCAACCAATCTAGCTTTGTAGCAATCAATACTACCATCAGACTTTCTCTTAATCTTATAAACCCACTTTGTACCAATGACATTTTTTCCTTTTGGGAATTCATATAACTCCCAAGTAGCATTCCTATGTATGGAATCCATTTATGATTGCATAGCATGCATCCATTGTGGATCATCACATGCATCTTCAAAAGTAAGTGGCTCATCATTATGTTAAAGTGTTGAACTAGCGATGCTGTGTTACTGACAAACGCAAGTCGTTATCGAACAAAGACTAACGTAATACAGAGCTTCACCGTAAACTATGGTTAACTCTAATTATCATTACCGTAAGACATTACCAGATCGTCGTGGGTTCTTGGGAGTGGTAGGGGTCTGTTAAACAGAGGCCCTGTACTATTTTCCCAAATCTTCGTTACAACATCAAGCGTGACTACTCGTCTAGCTCAGTTACTAATCAACATCAATACTTGGTTCTTAGATTCCTACGTCCGAAATTCTCCAGATCAGTTTACTCGAAGAACAGAACAATTGTCCCTTCTACAGATTCATGAACATATAATATATCAAACAGAGTGAATCAGACAGATTCACTCACCACAATACTTCCCGAGACATTCAATTAAAAGTTACATTTACCAAAAGCAATAATCTGTATCAAATCAACTTATGCAGTACTACATTCACTTATACTAACTCAGGGTACTTCAATGGTCGAAGAGCACACAATCTTACGATACGAAAACAGTACTCAACCACATAACCTGACATTTAACATTCACTACGGTGAACTTCAGTATGAGCAGGCGACGCAGACAGAACAGAAATCAACACAAACACTACTCAGAGCTTCACCACAGTGTAAGTAAACTTTGACAATCTCAGAAAGGGCATCCCTCTCTCTCTCTCTCTAAAACCATATACACAAGCGTCTCTCTCGCCATTCTCTTTACATTGCTTTATATCTTTTTTCAAGATGCGCGTACCAACTTTTTTGCACGGATTTTGATAATTCCGGTATATCAGGCGGTCATTATGTCTGTCCCACTCCGGCGGTCGTCTAACACTGGCACGCACGGTGGACTCGAACCCGCAAGTTCCACAAAAATTTTTTCAGAGTTATGTTCAGACTCATTAATGATGTTGGGAGCACCCTGTAGATTCTGTAAACTAACAGTATTTTCTTCGCCACTTTGGTGCGTCTGATTGTTTATGTCAGTGTTCTGCTCTCGATTCACCTGTGTCTGCACCTGTAACAGTTCTCTTTGCAATTCTTGAATCGTCTGTTTGTATTCTTCAAGCTGATTTTCCTGTCGTTTAATGACTGTCATGAGATCGTTTTCATGGTTGGACAAAAAACAGGACCGCCTTTGATCAATTTGGGGAACAAGTATACTCAGCCATCTTCTACGAAAAAGTTTCCAAGTATCATGTACATGATTATACAATTGTTGTTTCAGTGACTCTATATCTATCTTTGTCATCAACGTGGCATCCAATTCAACGCCTTCATTATTTAATAACTGGGTTTCCATTTCCTGTAAAACTTGTATTCTGGAACGCAAAACTACATGTTCTGCCTGCATTGTAGCATTCATCATGGAAAAATTTATCATCTCTTCTTGGATTTGTTTCTGCACTGCTACTTGCCATGGTTCAAAATCTTGAATAGACCTTGTGGTCTCGATCAAAGCTAGCACTAGTTGTTTGTGGTCATTCTGCATTTCCTTCAATAAACCGTCCTTGCTATTCACAGCATCCTGTAATTGTTTATTCTGTTCAATCAATGAATTGGAATGATTTTTATTGACAGTTACCTGTTCTTGTATGTTCTTAATGCTTTCCTGTTGTTGCAGTAGGAAGTCCGAAACTTCCTGCAACTTATTCTGCATTGTTCTCATGTTATTATCCGAACAATTACTCTGCAATATTTTCGCACTTACCTGTTGTGATGGATCCTCCATTCTTCTTTTGGTTGATAATTTAAAAGGGGTTCCCAAAATAGGCGACTGTTCACCGCCATCTGTTACCGGAAAAAGACTGTCCGGCATTTCTGCTATGTCCTCGGGCTCTGCTATCTGTTCTTGCCCTGGTTTGCTCAGTGTCTGATTACAAATATTACTTACCTGTTGATATTTGATTAAGTGTGCATATTCGAATAAAGCAGCTAAAAAGACTGACAGACGACTACATTTTTGGGACCTGCGCTTGTCCCCGACAAAAATCTGTGTATACAAGTGGTTATACAACCAGTGAGCCCAGCTGACTTTACCACCTCCTTCTGCATGTACTAAGGGTGAAAAATTCTCTCTAGACATTAAATCAAATCTGACGATAAAACACAGTCTCTCTAAATACCATTTGAATTGTTCACGCCGAATGCATGCTGCTTTTTTCATCAGGTAATATTTTCTACGACCTTCGCAGTTTCCAAAATCCTTTCTCATGTCGTCATTCGAACAATTAGGAATACTGTCATCGTCATACAGAGGCACTTGAAATATTGCTGCGACTAATTGCGGTGAAAATTGTACCTGATTTAGAATTTGTCCTTTTGTTTGTCGCATAATCTACAACTGAGTCGTTGCATCTTCATTACCTGTCCAACGCTCCCATGGTAGCTTGGCAAACTGTAGTAGTCCGATTCTCTGAAGCCAGTTCTTATTCCTCATAGAATGTATGTCGAGTTCTATTTTGAAATCGGTGAATAATGCTTTGTTGTTATGTTGTGCCTTTGTCGTTGCACAAGTCTTGGAATCATCGCTATCATTCTGTAATGTAGTATCAATGTCGTCTGATTCTCTGTGCAGTTGCTCTCCTCCTGAGTCGCCATCTTAGGATATCTGATTCAGACATGGTTGCAAGACTCGCTGAAAATAATATGCTGGAAGTTTGTTAACTAGCACCCAAGCTCGAAGAATACTATACTGAAAAATACTATGCTAGGCATACGCATTTTATAAGCACCAGAGCTTGAACTGCCATTTGCTGGAATGATTATATTTCATTCGGACATGACACTTCATTCCCCTTACCAAAATTGTAGCATAAGTAAAAATCATCATTCTGCATTTTATTCCGTAGATCGATGCTGGACTTAGCAAGTCTTTTACATGTGTGAAAAAGTATCATGAAACAAAACCTTGATATCATACTCAATTCGAACTCATCATTACATTGCAAAATCGCATGACCGAATTTTACTATTCTTCTATGAGACCTTCGAGGTACATATTCCTGGCTAATCTAAATGTACGAGCTATTTTTTTCTTAAGGGTTTCTAATAATTGCTTCAGAGTGTCGGGTTCTAAAATCTGCGCATCTATTCTGACGGAACTAAGTGCAATTGCTTCGGTGAGCAAAATTTCGGCCTGTGTTTGCAAAAAGGCCTCCTGTAAATAAAAATCGTTTGATAATGCCGCATCTCTTGCTGTCTTCATGTCCGTTATTTGTTTCTGCATCTCATTGATTCTGTCTTTCTGGTTGCGTACCTGATTATCTAATCTTCCAAACTATTGGGTCTGGAATTCTATGGTTTGGTAGTAAGCATCCCGTTCTCTGCAGACATTTGCTAAGTCCTTCTGATATTTAGATTCTCTGTTTAGTTGGTGTTTCAGCATGTTGTTGACATCGTCTAAGGATTCTTTTGTTCTTTGTAACTCTTCTACTGCCTGCTTTGCTTCTCTCTGCTGCTCTTGGTATTTCTGTACGGTGTCCTGTAACTGGAGTCTTGTTTCTTCCAGTAGATTTCCTAGTGCTATTCTTGTATCGTCTGTATCTTTGATTGTTTGCTTTAACTTTAGTATTTCGGTGTCGGCAGCTGTCAGTAGTTCGTCTTTTTCAGCCAGTGCCTTATCTCTCTGGTTTGAGTGTTCTTCCTGTGCTTGGAGCGAAGCCTGTGAACAAGTAGAGTTCACACAATATAATGCTTTCGGTCTAACCCTTAGGAACACTGCCCTTACGTGGTTTCAACCACTAAACAAGAGGCATTTTAGAAACATAGACCAGCTCTTAGAGGCATTTATCGTTGAGTTTTCTAAGAGTGGAATCAGGCATAACACCTCCTCACTAATTCATAGCTTCAAACAAACACCTCAAGAGACGGTCAGACTAGCTGGAAGGAGATTTAGGCAGTACCTGGAGAGATGTCCAATGCCGGAGTTACCCACATCAGCCAAACAAGTGGCCTTGTTCTTGGATGGATTGTTGAGCACCAAGCTCAGGTCATATGTGTATCTGAAGGACCCCAGAACGATAGAAGAGTGTGTGAGAATGTGCATAGACATTGAGGACAATCTAGGTGAGGAATTAGAACTATCAAAAATCTATAAGGATTCTGATAGCTCTAGTAACCTGACATCTGGCCAATCCACATCCATTGAGGAACTTGCAGAGAAGGTAGCCCAAAAACTAGGTGTCTCTAGCAAACAAATTCCGAGATTCGCCCCAGTTAAGCGATGTTACAATTGTGGCGGCGACCATATGGCAAGTGTATGTCCCATTATGGCCCAACCCCAGGTGAATCCTAGTAGCCAGTACTGCACCATAGAGCGCAGGTACACCAACCACACTGCACAAGACTGCCCATATAACAAACAAACTGTTAGGCAAAATTACCCTCAGACATATCCACAACAGGGTAGATACCAGAATCAGTACCCACCACAACAATACAACAGACCACAGCCAACTTATCAGCCACCGTATCAAGGGCAGCAGAGACCTCAACCAGTCCTAGTACAGCAACCCCCTGCTCCAACCAATGCGATCCCAGTGAAATATGCATCTGCTGAAGAAAATCCGAATAGAGCCATAGTCCCAGTCACCCCATTGCTATCAGACAGTGATCCAAGTGACCATAGTTTTGACTCCACACATATTGATAGCCCACAGGCTTACTACATGCAGTCACCCGAGCCTAACGAGTCATACTATTATGAGGACCCAAGTGAAAATAGTGGGGAACCTGAGTATGCTAATGTCATGTACACAAACCCCAACTCTAGACCTCAACCTAGGCAGGTACGAACCCCATTTCCTAGAGGACCATGCTTCAGATGTCAAGGAGATCACCTTATACGTGATTGTCCACTGCCTATCCCTACACAACCTCAACCAGTAACCATTCAGGGGTTCTGTCAAGACTGCGGGAAGGAACATCTCCTACGAGATTGCCCAAAGAACCCTAATAACATGCCTAAAATCACTCCTATCAATGTTGTTGGGTTAGTTGTAGACCCCACAGGGAGTGTGACTTCCACTACACCTGTGCAGGTGATCACAAGAGCCCAGGCACTTCAACAACACCAAGGTGTTGGTCAGGAAAAGAGCCCCGAGGTGAGTGAAACAGAGAGCATAACCAAAAAGAGGACTAGAGCCTGGAAGGATAGTCGTGAAAGAATGAAGAGGCAATGGGCAAAAAAGATAAACGAACTTGAAGAAAGCTTGAGAGAAACCAAGGCAAAAATCATAGAGATCACATCTCAACCGCACTCTCACACATTCCCACCGCAACCATCCCCATCACCCTCCATTCCTCCACCCTCTAATACACCCCACGTAACCCACCCACCACCCCGAGTAGGATCAGTATTAGCGGATCCCACTCCTGAAGGCTTGGACATGATGTTCAAGGCCTACCAGGCTCGACTTCAAGAAGGGCCAACAGCTGCAAACCTAGACAAGAGTTACCCTAGAGCAGATTTAGAGATTGAACGGATGAAAATGTGCATGAAAATGGTAGAACAAGCTCAAGCTATACTTGAGACTAGTCAAAAGTTCAATCAGACAAACTCTGTCAAGCCGGATTTGCATTTTCACGGCTTACTAGAAAGATTAGAGCAGTTGGTAAACAAATCACAAGATTCTTTACCTCCACAGGCTCAACCAGTTGTTGAAAGAGGAAGCTCACCACCAATGGGAGCTTATGTTCCTAATTCCACGGATGCTGGAATACCTCCTTCAATGCAACAGTACTCTCAAGAGTTCTTACGGGAAATACAAGAAGAGAAATGGGCCAAGGAGAAGGGTAATTCCCCTCCTATTCCTGAGATTGATGATCTTCATGATCAATTTCCCCAAGACATTCCGTCTATCTATGGAGATCAAATAGAGCAACAAGAGGATGAGAGATTAGATTTTGAATCTAATTCTTTACAAGAGTTGCCTCATTTCACAGGCCCATGGGAATCTGAATCTCTCCAGATCAGAGCTCCCACAATATTGGTGAGAAATGAAGACTCAGTGATTCCAAGAAACACTGATGTTGTGAAGAACACTAAGGTTCAATGTCATCTCACTGTAGAGGAGCTGCTCAAGGCAAAACCGGAGCTCTGGAATCATGTGAAGGATGAGGTTCCAGAACTTGAATCCAATACACCAAAAGTAGGCTCTAAGCAAAACGTTCCAGAGATACCTCTCGACAAGATAGGAGACATGAGCGAAGGTGAAGAAGGTAACACTTATCTTCCAATCACCTATCAAGGTTACACAACCAAAGCAATTGTGGATTCGGGTGCTGGTGTTGCTATTGCGACCACCTCCTTGTGGAAGCGATGGGGCAAACCCACCTTAAGACTAACGAGAATGAAACTTCAAATGGTAGATGGTCATTTTGAAAGACCTCTCGGATTACTTGAAGGGATAACTCTAACCACTTGTGGTGTAGAGTTTGAACATACGTTCGCTATATGTGACTTTGAGAAGAATAATGTTTACGAGATGATCCTTGGAAGACCTTTCCTACGACAATTGCAAATAGTACAGGATTGGGGAACCAACTCCTTGTATTTACAGCACTTAGGGGTCACCACCAAGGTCAATCTGAAGGATCACACCTTCAGAGATGTACCACCCCTACAGTGGAATCCTATCCACAAAGTGAAAGAGGACTCTATCTCCGTGCATTCTGGAAGTTCACCTGAACCATCCTGGTTGCATGAAGATACTCACTTGTGGATGTGCAAGGTCGCAGAGGAAGAGGAAAAGCGCCTAAAAGCGAGAGAAGAAGGAACTCCCCCAGGAGATAGACCAATAAAAGACCCAGCCTATACACCGATGATATTTCCAGATGAGGAATTTGAGCCTCATGGTTGGGCAGAAATCTTAGCTACCATGGACATTGCAGTCAATGAGGAACAATGGACACCCCATTGTGATGAGGAGGGTTATGATATTTCAGTGTTCATGTGTCAGCCCTTGTTGGAAGAGTGTGATCCTAGTGAGTTCATAGAAGAAGAAGAGAATGACGATGATCTAGAATCCATTGTGATGGATACATACTTTGACTCAGAGGAACACTACTTAGAAGACCTAGGGGTGTTAACCCAAAAGGAAGAAGAACCCCTTGCGAGTATTAAAACGATAAGTTCAAAGAAAGGAAGTGAAGGAGGTCAAAAGAAAAAGAAAAGGAAAGCAGTGAGACAAGAAGAGGAAGAATCATTGTGTGAAGTACCAGAAAATTTCAAGAAATATGAAGTGGAAGACCGGAAAATTTTGGTACGAATGCCTAAGAGAGAGGCCATTATAGGAGAAGCATATGACAATAAAGAAAAGACCAAAAAAATTGTAGTGACCATTGAAGGGAACGAAGAGCGATGTACGTACATAGGAGACAACCTAAGTGCAGAAGAAGAAGCAGAGCTTGTAGCGCTATTAAGGGAATATAGGGATGTGTTCGCATGGCACTATAGAGACTTGAAAGGAGTAGATCCAGAGATTTGCTCTCATACGATTCCGATGACCGCTGATGCCAAGCCCACCAAACAAAAACCCTACACATATAATGACAATTATGCAGCCAAAATAAAAGAGGAAATTGACAGGCTGATTGAAGCTGGATTCATCTATGAGATTGAGCACACTGAATGGGTGTCCCCCATTGTAGTGGTGCCCAAGAAGAATGTGAAATTGCGAGTGTGTATTAACCTTAAAAAAGTCAATGCCGCTACGATCAGAGATAGTTATCCACTTCCAATCACCGAACATCTTTTGGAGCGTGTTGCAGGCAAGGAAGTTTACAGCTTCCTTGATGGATTTTCAGGTTACAACCAAGTAGCCATTGCCCCCGAAGATCAACACAAAACGGCCTTTGCCACAGAATGGGGAATCTTTGCATTTCGTGTGATGCCATTTGGGCTCACCAATGCACCTGCAACATTCCAAAGACTCATGTGTCATGTCTTCAAAGAGTTCTTGCGAAAGAGCTTAGAAGTATATGTGGATGATTTATGCGCTCATTCCCAAGAAAGAAGTTACCACATCCCTGAGCTCAGGCAAATCTTCAACAAGTGTAGAGATTATCGAGTGTGTCTGAATCCAGAGAAGTGTGTGTTTATGGTACGACAAGGTAAGATCTTAGGTCACATCGTTTCTAAGAATGGAATTTCAACAGATGAAGACAAAGTAAGAGCAATAGCAGAGTTGCCCAGACCAAGGAATGTTAAAGAGGTACAAGCCTTTATGGGCCATTGCGGATATTACCGTAGGTTTATCCACATGTATGCCATCATAGCTAAACCTCTTTATGGGTTGTTAACAAACTTTGAGTGGAACGAGGAATGCGAGAATTCTTTCAACGAGCTGAAAAGACGTTTGTGCACAGCACCAATATTGACTACTCCGGATTGGAGCAAACCCTTTCACGTCCATGTAGATGCCTCCAATCATGCAATAGGATGTGTGCTAGCACAACCCACAGGTGAAGGAAACCTAGATTTGCCGATAGCATATGCTAGTAGGCAATTAAATGCAGCTGAACGAAATTACACCACAACGGAGAGAGAAGGCTTAGGCATGGTATATACTGTGAAGAAGTTTAGACACTATCTATTAGCCAATAAGTTCAAGTTTTTCACTGATCATCAAGCTTTACTATATTTGGTCAATAAACCTTGCAATACAGGCCGCTTAGTAAGATGGTTCCTCTTACTAATGGAATACGACTTTGAAGTTGTTGTCAGGAAAGGTAGAACCCATCTTAGGGCTGACCATCTTTCTCGCATCACTTCAGGAGAGCCACCGCAAGGAGTGTCTGATGAATTGCCCGATGCTTATCTGTTCAATTTAGAAGTTGTTCCTAAATGGGCAAATAAGTTGGTACCAGTCCTAACCTTCGGGCCTGCAAATAAGAATGTGAAAACAAGCAAAGAGGAAATTGTAAAATCACTAAAGTATCAAATATTGGCCGGAAGTATGTACAAGCAAGATGCCGAGGGCGTATTAGCATGTTGTGTCGAGGACGATGAACATACTAGTTGGTTGCAACAAGCCCATGAGGGATTGCTAGGGAATCACTACTCTAAACAACGAACATTGCAGAATCTAAAACGCTTAGGAGTGTATTGGCCTAGCATGGACAAAGAAATACAAGAGTGGATTCACAATTGTTCAGTGTGCCAGAAGAGAACCCCAGTGGAACATGCCACTCTTTATCACGTGTCATTAATCCCAGATTGGAGTGCTCCATTGGTCGAGTTCATGAGATCGGGAACATTACCCAATCAGGCTAGTCTTGCACGAAAACGGAGCATGGAGCAAGAGGCTCAAGACTATGCCTTAGTAGGAGACAACCTATATCGAAGAGGCAAGGATGGGTACCTAAGACTGTGCATTCATGAATCAGACTATTTGAAAGTCTTAGAAGCTGCACACAGCGGTGCTGCAGGTGGACACTTTGGGCCAGACAGAGTAATTAAGACCATTCTATTCTCCGGACTTTGGTGGCCCACTCTTCATATGGATGCACATACTTATGTGAAGAGTTGCGACACATGCCAACGTGCCCAATATCCGATAAGAAAAGATGAAATGCCCTTAAGGCCAATGATGGGAGGACGTGCATTTTCAAAGTGGGGTATAGACTTTGTAGGTCCCATCAACCCCCCAGCTAGGAACTCCCATGCAGAATACATTATTGTAGCCACAGATTACCTTACAAAGTGGGTGGAAGTAAAAGCCACGACAAAGAATGATGCTCAAACGACGGCTAAGTTCTTATTCGAAAATGTGTTCACTAGATATGGGTTACCAATAGAGTTGGTTAGTGATAGAGGTACGCACTTCTTGAATGAGGTCATTGAAAATCTCCTTCAAGAATTCATGGTGATACATAAGAAATCTGCACCCTATCACCCACAGGCTAACGGACAAGCCGAGAGCACGAATAAGATCCTGTGTAATGTATTGACGAAACTTGTAAATAATAAACGCTCTGATTGGGACAAACAACTTCATCATGCTGTTTAGGCATACCGAGTTGCTTACAAAACGGTACTCAATGCCACCCCATTTCAGATGGTCTTCGGACAAAATGCGGTGCTACCCTTAGATTTCCTAATTCCAGCTTTAAGAGTAGCACAAGAGCATGAGTGGAATGGACACGAGTTGTCCTCTAGGATCTTTGATCTAGAGCGTTTAGGTGAGACGAGGCTACGAGCAGCAGCAGGCATCTATGCTGCAAAGAAACGGCAAAAGGCATACTTTGATGCCCATGTGAAGGATAAGGGCTTGAAAGCAGGAGATCTAGTGTTAGTCTACACATTGAAACAACACGCAAGAAAGCTAGAAAAGAGAGGCTACGGACCTATGATCATTAATAGGATCTCCACGAGTGGAGCAGTACAACTAGCCACTTTAGAGGGGGATTTCCTCCCAAACTATATTAGTGGATGCAGAGTCAAACTGTATCAGGAACCCCTCACGGAGGAAATGCTAAGTCGACTCAATACTGCTAAGCAACGTAAAGAGGAGGAAAAACGAATTCGAGAAGAAGCACAGGCAGAGGCCTTAGAGCGTATCAGACGAATGAAGTTGAGGAGACAAGGGAGGGACCAGCCTATGACTGACACTCAAGAGTCTCCAGGCTATCACATGGCCATGTGTGAGGCTTCAGGTGAACGTACCCATAAGATAGTGGACCGACGACCTTTTGTGACCCTAGAAATAGGACAAAGAGACAGCACAACAAGCGTGAGGGCTTTAATTGATTCAGGAGCAGCCACAAGTGCAGTTCGGCTCTCTTATTGCCAGCAGCTGCAATTGGAGGTAAATCCCCTAGAAGCATATCTGATAGGATTAGGAGGTGTTGAAACCCCTTGTATGGGAGAGGTGGATCTTCCCCTCTACATACAAGAGGTCCTCATGCCAGCAAAAGTGCTAGTGTGTGAAGACGAGGATCTGACCGAACCTCTTGTCTTAGGCCAAGACTGGATCTATGATCACGCAGTCAACCTCAACCTAAGAAGTGGACTTCTTCAGGCTTGGGTAGGCCAAAGTCGTCTCACGATTGAATTAGAAAATCAAGCGCTCAAACCAATAGAACAGGCACCAACTCCTGGTCCCTCCAGGAATCCACACGAAGATAACCATGTTGTGCTTGTCCAAACTTCTATGGTGCAGAGGAATGTCAATCTTACTGAAGGTTCAGGAGCCAAGAAGGAGTTCCTAACTGATCCAAAGAAGATTCTAAACGAACGGACCGAACATCACTCTACACGAAGGAGGCCGCTGATCAAGAGGCAGGAGCGCCAACCCGCGCAACATGGAGCATCTCGTGGCGTGAAGCAGATCTGGATACGCAAGGATGGAAAACCCACAGCTCCAATAGCAGATTCTCAAGGAGACAAGAAACGAGCCTCACCATCAAGGAACAAAGTGAAGAAGCCCCCTAGGATAACCCCTAGGCATACCATTTCTATTTGGGTTCCTAAGCGGTCAATGAAGGCCACCCCTAATGCCAGACAGATATGGGTGCCCAAGGCTTGCTTACAAGCCCAAAGTACTTCACCTTCAGGCACTAGGATGAAGCAGCTTTCACAAGCACTCTTGGCCAACAACTCAGAAAGTGACAAGATACCTACACCTCTCACTGTCCCCACTCCCAACAACCCCAGGAATGTCTGGAAATGGGTACCCAAAAGGTCCCAAATACATCACACTCTCATACCGAAATCTTCACCCGTCCTTAGCTCTAAGAGCTATGACTCCTCTATCACCACTCACACATATCATAAACACCTCGCCACTAACCACTAACCTCCGGGATTGTCATGTTAGTATTGTGAAGGGAACACCATTACATCTTGTTTCCTATGCAACACTAATGTGCCTTTCGTCTTCCAACAGATAAGCAACCTACTCTCATGGCAACCGCGGCAGGCACAAGCTCTCAGGCAGGATCTGGTGCTCCTATCAATTGGGATGCCATGCCAGTGGAAGCTCCACCAACAGCTCGGCCTGAAGAATTCTTGAATGTGCGAAGGATTCCTATTCCAGATCCACCCAATGGACTAACCGAAAGAGTAAAAGGGCACTCCCATTGGTTCAATGAAATGCCAGGGGATTTGGGAGACGCAGATCACATCTGGGAGTCCAAGATGGAGTGTGGAGGGGTTTGGTGGACCTTCCAATTCTTTTCAAGAGAATTTGAGACCTTACAGAATGCAGCTCCACTTCAGGATATCTGGCAAAAGGCAGGACTACAAGCTTACTTCAGTGCAGCTCTACCTAAACCTGACTTCCTCAGGTGCTACTACTTGATTGCTACGTTGAAACCTACCGGGGATAAAGATCATTCATGCACATTCTGGGTGCCCTCCTTATCCAATCTGGAGGAGATGAGGAAGTTTGAATTAAATGTAACGTTAATCAGGGAAGCCCTTCAAATGTATGGCACTCATGTGCCTTCAGATCGCGACCCCTTGATACCAGAATCAATGAAAAGCAATAGAGTCAAGAAGCTCAAAGAAATATGCGCCCTCACCCCCAACATCGCCATACCTCTGCGGATGTGCCTCCAGCACTTCGCATTTCCCGCTCAGGACCGTTCACTCAGCCTCACAAGAAGATATGGTACGGGTTGTATTTAGCAGAGACCGGAAGCTTGCCCATTAAGATGCCGGTATGGATCTTAGATCAGGTATATGAGGCTGGCAAGCGGGGGGCGAGGAAGCCCACTTTACATGGTTGTTGTGCGCTGACAAGAATCATCTACAGATGTCTGGCATATGATGTGCCAGTTGCTCGAGCCCTAAAGTATGCACACCTGGAGCTGTTCAAAGGGCGAAAGTCAGGGAGTCAGCCTGCAAAAAGAATGCGTGGATCCCTTTCACAGGTCCTGATCCCTCCAGTAACCACCGCCGAAGTCTCCACTAGAGAGGAAGCCCAGGTGGCACCTATCACAATCCATCTCCAAGAGTCTCAACCAAGAGAGGTGGTACAGCCCACTCCTTCTGCCCCTCCACTACCTACCGATGCAGAATTTGCAGCGATGGCCACCTTCACCGAGGACCCAAACTTTGATTTTGAAACATTTCTGCAGACGGCTCATCTATCAGACAGTGAAGGTTGCCCTGACAATGTCGATCCGGGGACATCCGTCCAAAGAGAACAGCCACGGGGCGAGACAAGCAGAGTACATGGGGAAGAAGTGGCACAACATCCTCATGACCCAAACACTCAAATTCAGGAAGGTGCACAAAGAAATGAACCAGAAGACAGTGAAGAGGAGGCCCCTGCCTACACAGCACAACTCAGATGGCTGTACAAGACAATCAAGCAGGTACAGAGAAGGCATAAGATGACAGAAGAGGCAAACAGAGCTCTAGTGAACCAGATGCTTCAAACCGAGAATGTCGACTCACATTTTGTGGAATCATTGAATCTATTGGCAGAGACATGTGGGATCGGGGAAGCATTGAGGACAATGGTCTATCAGGAAAACCCTATCTATGATCAACGAAGGATTGATACACGGCCACGACGAGGGAAAATGATTCAAATGGAAGCCTCTACTGCCTTGCCTACTATAATTTCAGAGGATGTTCACATGACGAGCCCAAGTCCCACTGACGAACAAGAGGTAATTACACACGTACCATCTCCACCGCCACCTTCCATCCACCCTTCAGAACCCTTCTCCACTATCCCTTCTGAACAACCGATATCCACCCATCATGAAACCATTGTACACACCTCCGTTTTTACATCCTTCCCTTTACCCACATCCAACACTTCCACCCAAATTTTTGAACCTCACACCGGTCATCCGGCCACCGATCAAACCATAATAGGTCACCCTTCCTATCTCCCCGCCCTTGGACAACCACTTGCCACTAGCCAGACCTTATCCCATCCTTTTCCATTCGCCCACACCCAAACCCTATCCACCACTTCCCTAGTAACTGCCTCACACTCAACCCAAGTCACACAACCCTCATTCTGGACAAACCTTGTAAATATACTCCAACAGGTGGATAATTATAATAAAAAGTCCCTTTCCCAACCCCACTCCCCCACATTCACTGCCACCACTATCACACCACCCACCATTCCTGTATTCACAGTGCACGAATCACACACTCTCACGTCCGATCCCATGGACATCTCACCATCCACAGGATCACCCACCACCACTGTTATTCCTACATCACCACGTGTCATTTCACTCACGTCGCCATTTCCAAGCACTGTAGGCACAACATCCACTTTTCCCTTTCCCATCTCCCGACCCCTTGCATCTTCCACCTTTACCCCTGCACCCACCTCATTTAGTCATGCACTCAACACCATGCTCGAAGCTGCTGCCCAACTTAAACATGAATACAGGTTATTAGAAGAAAACAATAAGGAGCTCTGTACATTGTCATCCCACCTCCAGGCACGTGTCACTGCCTTGGAGTTGTCTAATACGGAGTTACAGCAGGAGGTGACCACCCTCCAACAATATCAGGTGGAGCTCGAGTCCACACATACAGAGAAGAGTAGGGCAACGGAAGAACAACTTAGAGATCAGCTAGCCCGTAACGCTAGACTACAACGAAACATGGCTCTACTCCGACGCCATTTAGCGGCTGCCCAAGAAGAAAACAAAAGACTACAGCAACAAAATCAAGACAACATCGAAGCAGCCATGGAAAATACTCCAGGGGCACCCATCGACCCTGCTAAATTCCAAGCCATCCCCTCAGAGAATATACAACAAATATTAGAAACCTATGCCACTCTCTTAGAAGCTCATGATCAGCTTGCTGACCAAGTCAAAGACCTACAGAAAGCCCAAGTGCCTGCACCACACCAACAAGAACCTAAAGAGATGGCCAACGCTGCAACCTCACCAGAGCCAGAATTATCAGTAACCAATGAGGTACTTGAGCTACGGCAACAGGTGGGAGAACTAAAAATTAAATTGTTACAGTATGAACGACCTCCCTCTCCACCTGATCAAACCATAGAAGAAGACACAGTAGTCATTCCAGTGGAGGAGGCATTTGAAGACAATTATGAGCCTCAACCCCTTCCAGGAGGCAGAATTACGGAGGAAGGCCAGGATACATATGAGGAACCCCCGTCAGCATGGATGAAGCAGGTAGAGGAAATGGGTCACACTCACGAAGAGCGTGTTGCAACTCAGATGCTAGCCATGAAAGCCATAGAGGAGACCATACTCAAATCTGAATATTTCTCGAACTTGGCTCCTAGGCGGCTGATAACTAGCTCAGAGTTACAATACAAAACTTATTTTGTATTGCTGGCAGACTACAATGCTGAGATCAAACGCATAACCAACAAGTACCCCTCCTTCGCAACACAATTCGAACCCGAGGACATCCCAGAGGCAGCCAAAAAAGGGGCCATATTCCAGCCCATATGGAGGCAAAGATTACTGGAAACATACCCGGACATGCTGAGAACATGGGATCACGCTCCCATGCATTTGAAGTATAACCCTTGTTATGGGCCAGTACAAAGAAGAAGATCATGGAAAGCCTTCGCCATCAAAGTTCAGAACAATGTAAACTGTAGAGAATGGCTTAATTACCCCGCCATTGCACCCCCAACCAGCACCCCCACAGTATCTTACATGATAGCAACCATCAGACATTGGTTGCCACACCTCCACCCCATGCCAGATGTGGCTGCCCAGATGATGCTCAAGATATTCGATATGATGGAGGTGGTGCTCAAAACTTTCCGCAATGTATGCCATATTCAGCCTCCGATTCCCAGCTTCATCAATGGTAATTATGACCTCCTGTATGATATGAGCAGAACCCCCAGCATACGAGTTGCTTATGCATGGCACACACGCATCAGATATCTCCCTGCCTGCTATAAGCAAACTTTCGACGATATGTTTACCACGCGGTTCTGGGAGTCACACTCAGAAGTGTTCGCACCACGCCCAACCCACCTGCTACATCTATTCGCGTGTGAACAAACCATGCACTCAGAACTCTACACAACGCCACAACCGGACATACCGGGTGCAGTCAATTGGGAGACCCTCCAGAGAGACTTGGTTCGGGGACTACGCATCAAGGAACAAGAAGTGGCAACCGACCTCCTGCAAGAGTACATTGATCAAACAGTGGAGCAGAGGTCTGTCAGAGGCGATAGACGCTAGGGGGGGGAGAGTGTTGGCTGTATACGAGAAGAAGCAAGTATGAGCATACAAGCAGATCTAGCACTAAGGCAACCCTTTATTTTTTCAAAACCATTACACCAGTTAAAAGTGATTCTCATCACTAAAAACCCCTGTAAATACCATTTTCACCTTTTTGTAGCTCCATTTTGTACAAGCCGAGGAGTCCTCGAGCTTGAGGAGCCTTAGAAGTAGTTGCCTGCCAATTTTCATAATTTTTAGATCTCGTTTGAGCCCTCAAATAAGCCCTAGAACCTAATTTTTAACTAGGCCGGACACTAGGTCTGGACAGGGCCAAAGCTAGTCAAAAACTATAAATAGAGCTAGAGAGCTCATTTTTGGGGTAGCTTCTGGTAGTTTGAGATTGTATGAGAACTTCCTTGCAATAGAAGTGATTCCATTGTCTTACTCTCTTTGTTCTTGCCGTGTGTGCGCGTGTGCGTGTATGTGTGTGCATGCTTGTGTGCTTCTCACTCACGCACTTGTGCTTCCACTTGCTCGTGGTCTTCATACCATCCTCATGTCTTCCCGGATTGACATTAAAGGAGGTGCTACTCATCACTGAGCTACAGTTGTGTTCCTTCCTTTGTTAACGAGGGCTGGGCTATCGGAATAGGCTCTGGAAAGACTAGTGGTTCTGTTGTGGTCCATTGACTAGCTTTGTTATACATTCTGTGTTGTTCATGTATCCCTGGTTCAAAAATTTCTGCTTCCGGTTGCAATTGTTTACCGGAACGGGTCTGGACTGCAGCAGCCTGTGTTTCCACCGGTGTGATTTTTACCATGTTGGCCATTGGATTTTGACGTTCCTTCTTCCTTTGATCATACTCAGCTGCATCTTTGCAAAATCTCCTAATATGTCCAAATTCGCCACAAAAATGACAGCGTGGTGGTGGTAAATTGGGATTTTCCGGTGGTGGCCCATTCTGCCAGCGATTTGGATTATAGTTGTTATTCCTCTATCCTCGGTAATTTCGATATCCTTGCTGCTGGTTGTTTCTCATTTGTGGAGGCACATAATGATTGGCTGGCTGCCCTTGTTCCTGGATAATTGCATTGACAGTCGCTATTCCCTGTACTCTAGCGTTGTATGCGCAGTTTTCAATGGTGTGTCCGGCAATGTTGCAGATAGCGCAGAATGTCTGATTAAGTGCACAATTGGTGCTGGTATGTCCTGAATTTTTGCATGTGGTGCAATATACTTGTTTGGTCATATCTTCGGCAACATGTCTGTTTGTTTTTACCCATTCCAGATCTTCTGTAAATCCGCCGACTTTGTTTTCCAGCTGCATAGTCATTGCTATGACTGCATCAAGTGTCATAGCTCCGACACATCTTATGATCATGATCTGCTTAAGTTGAGGAACCAAGCCATTGATGAACCACTGAGTAATAACATCATCTGGTAAGTTAGCATGAGCCGGTGGTAGCTGCCTTAAGTGTGTTCTGAAAAGGGTAGCATATTCCTGTACAGATTGATTCACCCTCTGTCTGTTACTCTGCAGATAATCAAAAATTTCGGCTGGATTCTTTTTTAGTCTGAATCGCTGTAGAAAAGCATCTCGAACTGCTTCGTAGGTGCCAAAATGATTAATATCGTATTCTGTGAGCCACCTGGCTGCTTCATTGACAAGTGTAGATTGGAAGACAATGGCTTTGTAGGCCGGATCTAGTGGATGGTTGAGAACGGCGTAGCTTATCTCGAAAGTGCGTACGTGAGCATCCGGATCATCTCCTGGAAATCCACCAAACTTCGTGTATGTCACTCCCGTTGGAGGTGGCCTGGGTTGACATAACTGTTGTTGTTGTTGTTGTTGTCCGTTCATTGTGAATATATTATAACTTCCATCTGTATTTCTGGTCTGAATATTTGAACTACAGGAATCTATATCGTCTGATGGCACACTTTCCGGTGAAATGAGCTTGCTTACTATGCTGCGAATTTCTGTTTCAAACAACCTTCCTTCTTCCTTGATGTCCAGTGTATGAGAACTTGCTTCCAAGCACGGCAGTTGGGCTGAAGATTCAGCAGAAAATGCTAATTCGTCACCGAATAACTGAGATTCTCTTATCGAAATATCACCGGGATAAACCGAACTTGTGCCCGAATGCGGTGTCTTTTTGCCTTCGCTGATTTCTTTGCCTAGGGTGTGTCTAATCGTAAGTGAATCTAAATCTTTTTCCAAGAGTGTTAAACTAGATTCCAACTGCGTCTTGGTAGGTTCTGGAATTACTATATCTTCGATAGACTGTGCCGAAATAGTACTGGAATGTACCATAGACGTAACACGTTCTACCGGAATATGACCGGAATCAGCTTTAACGTTCTGAACTTTCTTGACAACTGGGTCAGTCCTAATTGTACTTCTACCTTCCAGAGTTGTCTTTAGTACTCCAGACTGATGGTTCTTGGGATACGTTTCGCCAGACCGAGTCACCAGCATTTATCATTTTCCGTATTAATCGTGGGATATTACTAACGAAACAGTTTGCAACAATTTGGTTCTGTTGCTACTGACAATCAAACAATAATCTGATTCTGACAGATGACTGGCAATCTTGATGCCACTTTCCCACAGACGGCGCCAAGTGTTAAAGTGTTGAACTAGCGATGCTTTGTTACTGACAAACGCAAGTCGTTATCGAACAAAGATTAACGTAATACAGAGCTTCACCGTAAACTATGGTTAACTCTAATTATCATTACCGTAAGACATTACCAGATCGTCGTGGGTTCTTGGGAGTGGTAGGGGTCTGTTAAACAGAGGCCCTGTACTATTTTCCCAAATCTTCGTTACAACATCAAGCGTGACTATTCGTCTAGCTCAGTTACTAGTCAACATCAATACCTTGTTCTTAGATTCCTACGTCCGAAATTCTCCAGATCAGTTTACTCGAAGAACAGAACAATTGTCCCTTCTACAGATTCATGAACATATAATATATCAAATAGAGTGAATCAGACAGATTCACTCACCACAATACTTCCCGAGACATTCAATTAAAAGTTACATTTACCAAAAGCAATAATCTGTATCAAATCAACTTATGCAGTACTGCATTCACTTAATTTAACTCAGGGTACTTCAACGGTCGAAGAGCACACAATCTTACGATATGAAAACAGTACTCAACCACATAACCTGACATTTAACATTCACTACGGTGAACTTCAGTATGAGCAGGCGACGCAGACAGAACAGAAATCAACACAAACAATACTCAGAGCTTCACCATAGTGTAAGTACACTTTGACAATCTCAGAAAGGGCATCCCTCTCTCTCTCTCTCTCTCTAAAACCATATACACAAGTGTCTCTCTCGCCATTCTCTTTACATTGCTTTATATCTTTTTTCAAGATGCGCGTACCAACTTTTTTGCACGGATTTTGATAATTCCGGTATATCAGGCGGTCATTATGTCTGTCCCACTCCGGCGGTCGTCTAACAATTACATGTTGTTGCACTAAGAGAACAATCCACAAAATTACTTGATGCATGGTGAGAGCTTGATCTTGTTCCACCAAGTAAAGATGCACTCAATTTGTTGTCCTGCAAAGTTTGTTTCAACCACTTTGGCATAGTTTATGCACTCTTGATAGACATGCATTCATTATGTAATACATAATCAACAAGTACATCATGTGTGGGCTGAATTTCATGCTCATTTTTAGCCATATATTGACGCAAATGTTCAACCATATGTGGCTGGAAATTTCCAACAATTCTGACAATTTTGGGCTGAAAAGTTTAAGCCATGTTTGGTTGGAAATTCTTTGCATTTTCAGGTCTATTTTGCTACAATTTTTTAGCCCTTTGAGCCTCGGTTGGCTGATCTACATGGCGATAGTCAACTACACCATTTTGGAACAAAGGCATAAGTGTATCAAGCATATTTTGTGAGCTAACTATTGGCTATTTTTTGCATTCAAGTAGAGGAAAAATTCAATTTTCAGCAAATACCACATCTGGACTCACTATAATTGTGTTCTTCAATGGATGATACAAATGATATCCCTTACTTTTAGCACTATAACCAACAAATATACATTTCTTTGCCTTGCCATCAAGTTTGTGATGTTGTTGTGATGGCACAAGAGCATATGCCAAACAACCAAACATGCACATATGACTAACCATATGCTTATGTCCATTCCAAGCCTCATAAATAGTAATGACTCTCAATGCTTTTATAGGGCAGTGATATGATCGCGTCCATCCAAAACTTATCAGGAAGGTGCTTTCATTTAACCATACATCGTGCCATCTCAAGGAGAGTTCTATTTTTACGTTTGGCAACAACATTTTGCTAGGGTGCATATGGCACCGTACATTGGTGTGAAATTCCTCTTCATGAAAAAAAGCATTAAACTCATGTGACATGTATTCACCACCACGATCCATGCATAGAGTCAAAAGCTTGTTTGAAGAAAAATTTTCAGCCATAGCTAAAAATGCTTTGAAGCAAGAAAATACCTCATTCTTGGCTTTCATAGGATACACCCATGTATGGCAAAGTAACATCATCAATGAAGGTAACAAAATATACATGCTTCCCAAAAGATGGAGTCTTGATGGGGCCACATACATCACCATGAACAAGCTGCAATTTTCTTATAGTGTGTGTATGATTATCTTTTGGAAAAGAAGCACGATGCATTTTCCCAAGAATGAAACCTTCACATGCATGCTTTTCAATGGGCTTAAGTGTTGGCAAACCAAGAACCATGTCCTTCCTTTGCAAGTAAAGCAAGCTATTGAAGTTCAAGTGACCAAAACGAGCGTGCCAAAGCTCCATTTTAGCCATGGAAGAGTGATACAAACCATTACATATTGTATCAGACATCACCATACTTGCTTTTCCCCTTTTGTGAGATAGCAAGTCCTTATGTTCCCTCAATCAAACCACTCATATTGACTTTAGATTGCTCTTCTTGCAAAAGAAGAGACACAACCGCATCAAATATGTACATATTAGGATTCCCTTTTGCAACCAAACAAAGTGTAGTGGCAAAGCTTTGAAAAGATTCTGGTAATCCTTTCAAGAATGTAGAGATGAGTGATGCATCCATAATAATCTCATCTATGTTTGCCAATTGCTCTTTCAGGTCCTTGATGCATGTCACATACACATCCACAGAATCATTTTCAGCCATACATACATCCTCAAGTTGCTTCCTCAAGTTGCTTCCTCAAGTATGCAACATGTGCTTCATTATGTGTGGCATACAAAGAAGCAAGAGTGTCCCATGCTTGTCTTGATGTAGAACATGACCGAATGTGTGGAACTATATGACGCTTCATAGAAAGCACAATCAATGCATGAGCTTGAGAATCTTTTCCATCCCATCTAAGCTGCTCTTGTGTAGGTGGAGAAGGAGTAACCACTATACTTCAAGAAGAAGCTCCATCTATGATAGTAGGCTATGAAGTAGAAGAACGTGTGGGTCTTCAATCTACATATGCCACTATGTTCCAAAGTTGTTTTGCAACAAGAACATGCTTCATCATGCAAGAACACATTAGATAGTTGGTCCCATCAAGCTTATCTTTAGCTTGAAGCACGCCAAACAAGTCATTGCTGCTCACCATTTCACTCAAGTACAAAAATATGAAAAAATCTTTACTTTGACAAAAGCTAAAATGAATGCTAAAATTTCAGCTCACAAACTCTGACTCTAATGACATTTATGGTTGCACGAATGGCTCCAAAATGGGGGTAAAACCTCAATGAAATTGGTCAAAATGTTTATTGGCCACTGAAATTCAATGTTCTATGCTTGGAAGTCGATTTGCACTGTTAAAAGTGTGTGCGTGCGCTACGATGTGAAACACTGAAACTTGACAAGGAGCTGAACCTGCTCTAATACCAATGTTGGATGTGTGTAGAAGTGCAAGAGGCACACGAGAAGCACACACAAGGAGCACAAACACAGCAAGACACATGAAGAAGATGGATGGCTGGAATAGCTCTCTCTATTGATGATGAATTGAACTAGAGTAAGAGTTGAATAATATCCCTAAGTACAAAGTACCACCACATATGAGTGAATCGTGTATGTGGTAACATGGGGAAAGAACCTCTAGCCAGCACAAAAGTAAAAAGTGCCCATGTATAGAGAAAAGGTTCACATGAAAGCTCCTCGAGGAACACATGTGTAAAAATTTTTAAGAATAATCTTATATCATAAGATCAATAATTCAATAAGTTTTCATGGGTAAGGGCAAAAGTATGAAAGGATCTTCACGAGGAGCAAACAAAAAAGAATGATTGAAAGTAAGTTAAGAATCATCTCTCATGCACCAAGACGGATATCATGCATGATTGAATTGGCATTTTATGCACTATATGCAAAAATTTCCTCAGACACAAAGGGCAATTCTATATGCTATCACTTATAAGTATAAGACCATGGATTCATTTCAAAAGATGCTTTTCCAAGAACAAAGGAAGCATATGCATAGCTAGGCATAAAGATTGCATCCTATTAGTATGCATTCATAGATGCATAATTTTCATAATAGGTGCACACATATGGGCACAAAAGTAAGTGTACATGTGCCCAAAAAGGAATTTAACAATGGATGAGGTGGGATGGCCCAAGCCTACTTCACCATGGAATTACTCAAATGAAGTCAAGGGATGGACAAAGCTTAATTCCTAGATAAGTACCTACACTCTTTTCCTTTCCTTTCAAACCATGGAGCATGCATTACATGTTGTAATAGAGATGAACTCCAAAGTGGATGCATAGATTCAGGTGGCTTAGTTTCCTTGATCGCATGTATAGTTATTCATGGAAATGATCTGGACTATGCATCAAAAGACATACATTTTAGGAAAAGTTTTTTTTTTTTTTTGCATAATTATGCTTTTGGTTTAGGATGAATGCCTATAATGTATTATAGCAACTTGCATATACGAAGTTGCATGGACATTTTGCACCATCGTTTGAATGAAAAAATTTCCAACTTGTGACTTTCTGCATGCTTTAACGTGGGTTTCGGTTTGTAAACCTTACGATGCTACACCTCTTCCCCTAAAGGTGTAAATTTTGGGTGCACATTATCTTGAGTAAGGCGAGATTAATTTCATGAAGTTAAGCTTAAGTAGGACTTGAAAATTTATAATTTCTAGGAATAATGGTAATGAGGTCAATTGGCCATCATAAACCATTTAATTCCTTTATTTGTTGGATAAATCATTGAAAGCCAAATAATTGTAACTTCTTGAAATACCTTAAGCTTAAAACCCCTCTTATGGAATTCTAAATTCCATAAAACCCATGGCATACCTAATCGGCATCATTAATATTTCTCACTTCTTAAAACTAGGATGAAATGGCAGTAACTTAGAGTGGCAAAAAATAATTGATATAGTGTTGAAAGATGAAAATTCTTATGTTCAAGAAATTTCTTTATTTCAGAAAACTAAAGAACTATTTGGAGCTTTAGATTATTCTTGCAAGAAAATCAAAGACCTAAAGAAATGGTAAAACTCAGGGTTGTAGCAAACCCTAAATACCATTTTTTTATTTCTTAAAAATAAAAGGACGATCTTCTACATGGTAAAGGACGTTGCTCTCTTCTTTATACAAACAATATGATTGGGTAATCAATGATTCCTTTGCATTTCAGATTGTTGATTATGTCTGTAGATAATTCCTAGTTGAGGTATAAACTAGCTCTATTATCAAGTGACATAAAATTGATCTTTTAGAGTATATCTAAACAAAGGAATCATTGAAAAACGAATCTCTAAAGTAAAATTTTTTCAATTTGAAATTATAATTAAGACTTGATATAAAGATTTCATTGTGACATGAGCACTAGGTATGCTTTGCAATGGAAATAACACTTACGAAGTAATAGATCTCACTTGATTAAAACAATTTTTTTTCCCAAGGTTAAAGCTAAAGATACATTAACTAAATTAGGAGTATAAGCCAGATGGTATGGGACGTCTAGGCTTATTGTAATTTGTTGAACAAGGAATTGTTGGAGTGTTAATTTATTAAGTTATTAATGTGTTCTAGTGATTTGACATAGGAGTTGAAGGTTCATGAGGGAGTGAAAGGCATGAAAGGACATGGATGTTTTGAATATGTCCAGACATCAATAATTGGAGTTATGGTTTATATAGTTTGTAAATAAGCCAAAAAAGAGACCAACTTTTTACTTTCATGCTTGCTTTTCAAAGCCAACTCACTGTAACCACTAGTTTTTACATTAAACAAAATCCTATAAATACATGCACTCTGTGGACTATCGAAACAGATTGTGTGGGGGGAGATTGCACACAATCCTATGTTCTATCTTGTCTCTTCACATATCTATTTTTTTGTGTGTTTTCAGCACCTATATCCTTTGTGTGAGTGTGAATTAAGATCCTACTAACATTGGTATCAGAGCTCTATGCACATCACTATGGAGGGGTCTGTTTCCATTTGTTTTGGCATTTGATCTCTGTTTTCTTCTTCCTTGTTTGCTTTTGCTTTCATTTTTGGATTTAGATTTGACTTTGATTCCAATCCCTATCCCTATTTCAATTTCAATTTCGATTTCAGTTTCAATTTTATTTTATTATTATTTTTTTTGGTCAAGTTTTTGAACCTGAATCTACATTTGCACCTAGAACTTAGGCATAAGTAAGGCACAACTTTGGCATCTTTGGCTTCCCTGCCACCCATGGCTCCCTTGGCGACCGTTGGATATGCACGAACTGTTGGAGTTAGATGTCTGTAGAAGCACATGAACAACACAAGGAAGAAGAAGAAGAAGCTTGGAGCACAACACATGATACTGAATGTATTACCACTAGAATGTACAAAGATAAGTAACCCATTAAGGATATAGGCATATATACAAGATGGGGGAAAAACCTCTTAAACAAGGAAAAAAATGCACCAACGATCCTAGTGAGTTCACACACATCACTACCTAAATATATCAACAAATCCCCCCTGGGAGTGATGCAGTGAACAAGGAGCTGACACTCATGTATAAGGAAGTGCGAAGCTATGTGGAATCAATCCACAAAAGGAGGTAAGCCCAAAGCTTTGCGGAAAGCTTCAAACTTCTCCCTAGGTAGAGCCTTCGTGAAAAGGTCTGCAATGTTCTCCTGCGTGGGCACATATGCCAAATTGATCTCTCTAGCAGAGAACCTCTCCCTAACATAATGATAATGCACCTCAATGTGCTTAGTGCGAGCATGGAACATGGGGTTCCTCACAACTACCAATGCACTCTGACTATTGGTGAAGATGGTGGTGGCAGAAGACTGACCAACACCCAAATTAGCCATAAGGCATCTGAGCCACACACACTCAACAATCGCTGTGAAAGCTTTCCTATACTCAGCCTCACAATTGGAAGTGGCCATAGTAGGCTTCTTCTTGCTCATCCAAGATATGCATGAGCTACCAAGCATGAAGCGAAAACCACTAGTGGACACATGAGTGTCATAGCAACTAGCCAGTCAAAGTCAGAAAAGCATGCAAATCTGGCGCTCGTGATCCCCCCTTGGGATAAAACAACCCAAGTAGCCGGGTACCACACAATTAGTGAACGATGCGCTTAACCGCATGCCAATGCTTGACACCTGGGCAATGCATAAACCTGCTCATCTGTGAGACAGCTAACTGAATATCTGGTCGAGTAATGCATAAGTAAATCAAGCATCCAATAGTCTGCTGATAGAGAACAACATCAAATGCATCTCCAACATCATGAAGACTCTATCGTAAACGTTGTATCCATAGGAGTGGCAATATGTTTACAATCTTCAAGGCCAAAATGCTGCAATAATGTGTCAATATATTTCGTTTGACACAAATCCATTCCACCATCAAGGTGCATAAATTGAATGCCCAAATAATGATGCAAATGCCCCAAATTAGACATCTCAAATGAGCCATGTAAATCAGCCTTGAAATCAGCAATATGCTTCTCATGAGGACCACTGAGCAACATGTCATCAACATGCACCACAATGATCAGAAGCACATCATTAGCATGCTTAACATATAAGGTGCTTTTAGTTGGACTATTCTCAAAACCATGTGCAATCAAATAGGCATGCATCTTTTCATACCAAGCACATGGTGCTTGCTTTAAACCATATAATGCCTTCTTTAACCTACACACGTGGTTTTCATGCCCTTTCTGCACAAAGCGGCGGGGTTGAAAAACATACACTTCTTCATGCAAGTCACCATTCAGAAATGTTTTTTTAATGTGCAACTGATGTACATTCCAACCACGATGAGCTGCAAGTGCACAAATGCTACGAATAGTAGTCATTCGGCAAGTAGGAGGCATAACCCTTTCCAACAAGCCTAGCCTTATACGTGTCAACTGCTCCATCACATTTACGCTTCAGCTTGTATACCCACTTAGTGCCAATGGCCTTCTTGCGAGGAGGCAAGTCACCTAAAGACCAAGTACCATTTTTCATGATAGCATCATATTCAAATTGCATTGTAGCCATCCAATGTTCAAAATTTTGTGCTTCTTCGAAACAGGCTCAGTCTCATCACAGAGACTAGATGCAGCCATAGCATAGCAATCTGATGCAAAAGAGGCACTATGAGAGCCTGAACGAGTACAAAAGAGGCACTATGAGGTGCATCTAATTTTCTATAATGCAAAGTTTGCACGAGCCATTTTGGCATAATTTTTGCCTCCTCAATATCAACTCTCTCATCAACAAGTGCATCATGTAAATTTTCATCAGAAATAGAATGATCTGCATGAAACCTACAATGTCTGAGAATTTGCCTCATTAGGACCAACACTAGACTGCCCACCTATAAAAAGAGGCAGCAAAGTATGATACATGTCTTTGGAGCTAACAGATGTCTCCTCCATACATGAAAGTAAAGGCTGAATAACATCTTCCACAAAAGCAACATCACGGCTAATCAAAATGTGTTTTAGCCTTTGCTTTCAGAACGGTACCCAACATTGGTGTTAAAAATTACCAATTTCTATGGTTTGATGGTCATAAGGATGGCCCTTTAGTTCTTTACATGTGATGCATTCCAAGATTGGTGTTAAAAATTACCAATGTCAATGGTTTCATGGTCATAAGGATGGCCCTTTAGTTCTTTACATGTGATGCATTTACATATAGAATTCAGTATTTAGGAGCATACTTTAGTTACAATTCCCAAAATAAATTAGAATATTTTGCGCACATTCTAGATAGTGAAAGATTGAAAAAAAAAATCGAATAGTTAGTAATGTATGTTCCTTTATTGACTTACTTAGAGACTATGTTAGCACCTCATAAATAATATTAATAATTTAACTCCTCCATGAACATTTCCATGCATGTGTTTTTACATGGAACATGCTTATTTTATTCAGTGATGGGGCATGTGATTGGCTATCCTTGTCTATTTTATTTTATCAACTGAGGTGAGTTGCTTTTTTAACTGAGGGGCATGTTATGGATTATGGAATGTGTTGAACAAGGAATTGTTGGAGTGTTAATTTACTAAGTTATTAATGTGTTTTAGTGTTTTGATATATCAGCTCAAGGTTCATGAGGGTGTGAAAGGCATGAAAGGACATGGAGTTTGGACATCAATAATCGGATTTATATTTAATATAGTTTGTAAATAAACCCATGTAGAGGGTTCTTTTTTTAGAAACAATTAGTAAAAGTAGTGGTTAGGATAAGAATCGTTGTAGACCATGATTTCTATTAATAAAAGCAAAGACTCTCCATAAAAGAGAACAACTTTTTACTTTCACGCTTGCTTTTCAAAGTTGCCTCAGTGTAACTGCTATTTTCAATATAATGAAAAATCCTATAAATGCATGCACTTTGTGGACTGTCAAAACAGAGTGTGTGTGGGGGGCGGGGTGGGGTCTTGATCCACATAGCTTCTTGAGTAGCATTTGGAAGTCCTCTATATTTAGCTTTAGTTGATGAGAGAGCAGTTGTAGTTTCCGTCTTTGATGACCAAGAAATCAATTTGGTACATGTAAAGTGAGATAGCCTGATGTGCTTCTTCTATCATCTTTAGAAGTTGCCCAATGTACATCCAAAAATAGCTTGACATCTAAATCAGAGGTATGAGGGTAATGTAACCCTTCAAATACTTCAAGATTCTTTTAGCTACTTCCATGTGATGTTTCCTTGGAGTGTGCACAAATTGACTTAGCACACTAACTCCATAGCATATATCTACTCTAGTTAGAGTAGCATAGTTCAAGCTTCCAAGAAGACTTTGGTAACTAGTCACATCTTTTTTTTATATAAAGGAAGTTCGGCAATAGCCTACTCTCCCGGACTTGAATTAAATTAAGAAGAAGCAAAGGTACAATAGAAGGGGACTAGTGCCCACGGGACCCCCCAAATCCCACAAAGCAGGGGAAGCTTGATTGAATCCTAGGTTGCATTACAGAGAAGGTTAATCACCCTCTCATCGCCCTCATGCGGGGCCCACTTGGGTTTGAGCTTGTTGTTGATCAAAAGGAGGACTTGATGGTGCCTGAAGGGGGGAGATTTCTTACTGTTAACGATCCTTTTGCCAAGGAGGAATAGTGATTTCTCAATCGACCACTCCCTGGGGGGATCGCCGAAGTTGAGAGCACACCTCTCCCGCCAAATTTTCCACAGGACTTCCCCTCTGATGGCGTTCCTCGCATAAACATCTCCTACGAAGAATGGAACGCTTCTCATGGGACACGACACACCGAACTCGCTTGGTCTCAAATGGCACAATGGAAATAGCCTACTCAAAATCCCGAACATCAAAGAAACGGCTGACCACCAGATCAGCCTCAACTAGTCACATCTTTAATTAGCCACCTTCATGAGCACTTAGTTTATGATTTACCTCCATGGGTGTACTTGCAACCTTTGTATTTTCCATCTTAAATTTGGAGAGCATATCTCCAATGTACTTTCTCTAAATTAGGAACATACCTCTTCCTATATATACCACTTCCAAACCTAGGAAATAAGTGAGTACGCCAAGACCACTAATCTTAGACTCTTGTTTAATTTGAGCTTTGATCCTCTTGATTCCATCTGCATCATTACCTGTAATGATTATATCATCCACATATACACAAAGGTATATGATCTCTAAGTGATTCCGCTTTATAAAGAGGGATGGATTTGCCTTGGTCATCATAAATCCTTTATCCTATAAATAAGTGACGAATCTATGATTCCAAGCTCTAGGAGCTTGCTTCAAGACATACAAGGTTTTCTTCAACTTGCATACATGTTTTGGAAATGATTTATCTTCAAAACCAGGAGGTTTGATCCATGTATACCTCCTCTGAAATCCAACCATTGAGAAAGGCATTTTTAACATCCATTTGATAGATATTCCAATTCTTAGAAGATGCTAAACTCATGAGTATTCTAATAGTAGGCATCTTTGCGATAGGTGAGAATGTCTCTTCATAATTTATACCTTGGGTTTGAGAAAATCCTTTAGCCACAAGCTTTTCTTTGTACCTATTAATTGAGCCATTAGAATTCTTCTTTACCTTGTAAATCCGCCTTGATCCAATGACCTTCATGGATGGTTTGTTGGCAACCAATTCCCAAGTTTGATTCTCTTGAAGAGCTTCTATCTCTTCTTCCATGGCATTTCTCCATTCAAGTTTCCTCTTAGCCTCTTCATATGTTGATGGTTCTTCTGAGTTTGTATCTTGAGCAATGTAAATGGAATGCTTAGTGACCAAGGATGTGTCATAACATAGCTTTTTGGCTTCCTTTTCCCTCTAGTAGATCTTCTTATAGTTGATTGAGATGATTCTGCCACCTCTCTCATCTCCTACACTTTGGCTTTGGCGTTGGAGTTCCAAGAATTGATTTCTCTTCTTGGAGTCTTTTGATCATCATCTAAATCACTTGGCTCTTCATGTGCATGCTCATTCTTCTTTCATAGTGTTGGAAAGTCTTCCGCTAGGTCATAAGGAAGTTTGATTTTCTTGCAATCATCTTCAAATCAAGATCTGTTTTCATAAAAAACCACATATCCACTAACAATGAAACCCTTACTACTTAGATTATATAATCTATAGCCTTTCCAATTATGTTCATAACCAATGAATAAACAATTCTCTACATTTGGATCCAATTTGCCTCTTATTTTTGAAGGTATGTGTGCATATATTATGCACCCAAAGATCCTGCAATGGTCAAGGCTAGGTCTTCTTTGATTCCATGCTTCATAAGGTTTCATCCCATCCAATGCGTTTGATAGGAGTCTATTGATCAGATAGGTGGTTGTGGACACAACCTCCTCCCATGGGTAATTAGGCAACCTCTTCTCATTTATCATTGACCTTTGCAACCTTCACTATGGTTCTATTCCTCCTTTTTGCCACTCCATTTTGCTATGGACTATTTTTCTTGTAATCTCTCTTTTGATTCCTCTCTCTAATTTCAGGAATAAGATGATGTGCAAATATAGTCCACTTCATCACTTCATATCTCAAGATTAGCTAAACCAAAAATAATGAAGCTTCATAGATAGATAGTAGACACTTCACTCTAGCTATACTAAGTTAAAGTGCATCAAGTTTTTGAGTACACACAGGGAAATTAGTTCTGCAAAATCACTAAAATGATGAAGATGTAATAGAGAATAGTAGACTGAAAAATATAGAAGAATTGTATCAAATTGTGTATGCTAATGAACATATGATACAAGGGAAGTGTAGTGGACTACTCATACATATTGAGCTCAAGGTATGCTCAATGTTGTAGCTCAATAGCTCTCAGTAATGGCTCTCTTGTCCCACAACTAAAACCACCTCTATTTATACTCATCAATGAATTTGAATTTTGAACTTCCCTCACCTAAAGGTGTTCCTACACTTTAGGAGTGATTTGAATTGATTCCTTCACCAAACAAGTCGTGGGTTCAACTCCATAACTTCACGAGATTCCTTAGTCTTATGCTTTTACACTTATCCAAGGTAAATACTTCTAAATTGACAAGGAGATGTTCATATGTGATCCTCCATCTGAGGTTCTAAGCTAATAAGTAGTCTTTGAGACAATAGCTAAGCACTTAGGCTTGCTATTTGTACCAATAACCTCCACACACAAAACCAACTAAGTAGTAAGGAAACTAACTAGAAAGACTCACACTAGGGTGGGGCAGCCATGTTGCTATCTTGGAGCATGTTGAGGAGCGACTATGGAGTCCTTGTTGGAGAAGAAGAGTGTGCTCACACTCTTGCTTATGGAGAGGACTTGCCCATCAGCAGCTTGGTGGTGTGGATCAGCCATCTACATAATGTATTTGAAGATTGTCTTCTATATGAAGATTTTGGTGTACTTCAAAGACAATGGATGGAGGTTAACATAAGATTTGCATCTTATGTTAAGAATTCAGGTACATATTCTCTTTATGCACACATGTACTACTTGAAGCATATGGAAGTGGCATCCATATCAGGAGGAGTCCTATTCAGCATAGGTATAGGAGAATCAATACGTATATGCTTACGCATATTTGGATGAGGTCTTTGAGAAGGTATGGTCATATGAGTTTGAGCATTTCTGGCAGTAAACTTGTTAGCATTCTTTGCTACTTTTGTAAGTATGTGATCTTTTCACACACGTATCTAACTTAGGGTCTTCCATAGCCTAAGTTCAGATGAGGGTTTGCTGATTATGAGTTTTAGACTGATCCTTCCTCTTTCTGTCACTCATATTCACTCTTCTACAACTCATTAGGTCACACATCTCATGTATATTCATATTTTTGTCCATACATCTGAATATGTTTGTTACATTTGTACATTCACTCATCCATCTATTTCTGTTCACAGAGAGTGGTTGAGATTTTTGATTCCCACATTGTACATTGAACATTGGTATATATGATAGTGTGAGTAAGCCTTGGCTTACATAACACTTTACACATGTTGTTTAGTCTTTCTCTATCTTTGTCTCGTCATTTGTATGATTAAGTGTGGTATGTTCGTGTTTTGTCAATATTGGAAGATTGCTGGAATATATGTTGTAGATGCTGGATCTATGGAACCATGGACCTCTGATATGAGCTATGGACCTACCTAATTTCCAACACAAATCTCATATGTATCTACACATCAACAATGTGCAGATATGATGACAAAGGCATTGGATGGAAGCAAATTGAATAGGTTTAAATCAATAATTGGCTTGTAGGAAATTATGAAGGAGTGAAGACTCTAGCATATTAGGCTTGAGGGGGATTTGTTGGTACAAATAGCAAGCTCAAGTGCTTAGTTATTGTCTCAAAACTACTCATTAACTTAGAACCTCACATGGAGGATCACATATGAACATCTCCTTGTCAATTTAGACGTATTTACCTTGGATAAGTGTAAAAGCAAAAGAGTAAGGAATCTCGTGAAGTTAGGAAGCTGAATCCACGACTTTTTTTGTGAAGGAATCAATCCAAATCACCCCTAAAGTGTAGAAACACTTTTAGGTGAGGGAAGCTCAAAATTCAAATTCATTGATGAGTATAAATAGAGGTGGTTTTAGTTGCGGGACAAGAGAGCCATTACTGAGAGCTATTGAGCTGCACCATTGAGCATAACTTGAGCTCAACATATGTATGAGTAGTACACTAGTCCACTACACTTCCCTTGTAACATATGTTCATTAGCATACATAATTTGATACAATTGTTCTATATCATTTTAGTCTACTGTTCTCTGTTACATCTTCATCATTTCAATGATTTTGCAAAACTGATTTCTCTAGTGTACTCAACCACTTGATTCACTTTAAATTCGTATAGATAGAGTAAAGTGTCTACTATCTACCAATAAAGTTTCATTATTTTTGGTCTAACTATCTCGAGATATGAACTAATGAAGTGGACTATGTCTACACGTCATCTTGTTCTTGAAATATCAGGATGACCCCCCTGAGTTGCTAAACTCATTGCTCAGTGTATAGTGCCTATAAATTCATGAAATAACTTGTGTTAGCTAGCTATAAACTTGAATTAGATGTGTGCAAAAGCTCTTTGGTCAATTCATACTAGGTTGTGAGTTGGGAGCAAAACACTGAGCACCTGCATTCCCAAAATAAAAGGTTTCTTCACATCTCTAGTGCATGCAAGTTATCTGTTTTGGTACAAACTTTACGGAACGATGTTACAAAGTACATGGTGGGTATAAATGCATTATTATGAAGCCAAAGGCGTCTAGTAAGCATCCATGCAGTGAAATTGGTAGGTGTAGAGAAGGTTTTGTGCAACACCAGCTCATCTATGGATTATACACAACCATCTCCTGACACAGGTTAAGGCCTTCCACAATAGTTACACTTATGTGTCCCTCGAGTAGATTTGATGTGAACCCTTTCCCTATACATGGGCACATTTACTATATTGTTGGCTAGAGGTTGTTTCCCCATGTAAGCACATATACATGATATACTCATCTGTGGTGGTAGTTTGTACTTAGGGGTTCACTTATAGCTCTCACTTCATTCATTCTCATACTAATAATCATATATCAAAAAAGAGCTCTTCCAACCATGGCATGTCTGTATGCTTTGATCTTCTTCGCTTATCTGTGTAGTTCTATTTGTGCTTTCTCACTCACTCACAGAACCAACATTATTTGCATTGTTGATTTGTCTAGAGAGGAAGTGCCTTGCCTTCTCAACGCTTGTAGACACTTTCCTAGGAAGTTTTTGTTCATTAGTTGATAGCTTTTGATGTTCTTGAATTTGAACCCTCAAAGGTTCTATGATCAAGATCAATGCATCGAGATTGTAATTGAACAAACTAAGATATTATAGTTAGAATCCATAGGAAGCACTAAAGTAACATAGCCAAATAATTGAAGGCATGGAAAATCTCAGTTAGTTTGGTAAAAAGATTATCCTTATGTAATGACTAATTACATGTGTGGATAAGACATAGGCTTTGTGTATCCAAGTTCTTGTGAGTAAGAAATCTAGAGACCTTAATGTATTTTAAGGCCTTATAAGAGATCTCTTAGAAAAGTTTAAGATTTAGGATGCTTATATATTAAGTATCTAGCTTACATTAATGAATGGTTAACATACGTTTATAACGATGATAATTTTATGCTTATATGTTCTTTGTGAGATGAATTTAGGAATCTACTTGAATTCTTAGCATATGATCTTTTGATATAATAGCCATAAGATAGTTATCAATGCTACTTGCACACCCTTATGTATATAGAAGAAAAGATTTCATTCTACAAGAAGTAGAGACTTCAGATTTGTGGAATAATGGAAAATCAAAGTTTGAATTTGATTTCATACTAGAAGAAATCTAAAACTAGAGTTGGAAGTTATTTAAGAACTTTAGAGTTAGATGTTGAGACATGTACTTGGGATCCACCAACTTTATAGCAAATCACTTTTAGATTCTAGAGTGATTTGGTACGGGCATATGGGATAGCTTTGCTTATCTCTCTACGTTAGAACGAAGAATAGAGATCCAAGGTTGGGACCATCTTCATTAAGCAAACAAGGCAACTCTATGGAACAAGTGCTCATGCATGTAGAAAGGCAAGGTTGGCAGAGGACAAACATGGAAAGTCTTTAGGTCATGTTTTCAAGAAGAGAATGAACACAGTAAATGTAAAAATGAGGTTTACAAAAATGAATTAAAGGCTAGCATTTTTATCAAATAAAAAAGAAAGACGAACCAAAGGTTGCTTAGCTAGCTCTTTGCAAAAGAACTAGAAATAAATTTGATTTAGAATAGAAAATCTAGTTTCATATTTCTACCATAAGACATCTTTATAAAGTGAACAAGTTGGTCAAAAGGAAATTAAGTGGTCAATATAATTACTCATTACAAAATGGGGTGAGAATATCAAGTGTGATGAGAGTTTAAATAGAAAGGGTATGAACACCAAGTCTATAAGAGTTCATGGTAGATCTATCCTTAGGATCCATCAATAATGACTCTATTGGAGGAGAGAAAATAATTGTACCTCTTTTTACTTACTAAATCAAACAAATCAAGTCCATATTTCAATATAGATTGAATAAGTAAACGGAAATGGAAGGTTTTCAAACTAAATATTCAAAGGAATATCAATAGTAACCATGATGTTTCATGTAGAGGATATCTTGGCATTGACAAGGACACGGACTAGTGAGATAAATTTTGGATTGACTTAGATAAGTAAAAAGAATTTACATGTGTATTACTTTATGTGTTAAGGTCATAAGTAGAATGGATTAGGAAATGAGGTCCAATAGAACCTTAGAAACGACATGATGTGTCTCGATAAACTCATATGAATGAAGGATAGATAGACTAAGATGAAATTCTACCCATCCAAGAGAAGTGAAAGTTCCACCAGTTGTTTAGATGACATGTCTTTAGAGTGCATGGATGGCATTAACACCTAAAATACTAGATAGAGATGTCATGAGACATAGAAATTATGTAGAAGTTAGAGGAACTCTTATAAGAAGGTAAGATGCCCACACATATTATCTTCATATTACATAAGTTATTCAGATCCATATGGATGCTAGATTCAATTCATACCGTTAGAAATTTGTTCTCGATAAGCTCAAAGAAGTACTCAAGAAGTAATTTTTCAATGTCGATATTTATGTCATACAAATAATGATATTGAAATTTGCAACTTATAATCATGCATACTATTCACCAATGATTATAATGATAATCTATAGAGATAAATTGGAGTTTGAAAATTGATTTTCCAATTTTTTCTTAAAAGCCATATCAAAACACTTCAATGTTTAATGCTCAAGATAATATAATCTTTAAAAATGTGGATTTTGAATGCGTATAACGTGTAAATTGCACAGTGATAACTTAAAGATGATGTAAAAATCAAGGTGCAATACTTTGTATAGTAAAGAGATTAAACTTCACATATACCTCAAAACTTAAGGTTGTTCTTGTTTATGTACCTCAAAAGTTCATTGTTCAATGATATATCATATTCAAAGCCTATTAAAGAAAAAGATGTTAGGGATAAACAATATACTTTTTTGATACATGCTTGGATCGTTGTTTTCACATACAATGCAATGTGTACGTAATAAAATAACATATATTAGAAAATTATATAGTTTATCCTTAATGCCTTTTTCTTTAATAGGCATTGCATATGATGTATCATTGAAACAATGAACTTTTGAGATACATAGATAAGAAGTTTGAGGTGTAATATCGAGTTTATTCTCTTTACTATACAAAGTATAGAAACTTGGTTTTTAAATGATCTTTATGTTATCAATGTAGGTTTTAAGCATCTAGAATCCACATTATAAAAGATTGTATTATCTCGAGCTTTGAAGATTGAGGTCTTTTGGGGTTACGAGATAAAATTGGAAGGTCAATTCTCAAACTCAAGCTCGTTTTTTATAGATCATCATTATAGTCATTAGTGAATAGTATGAATGATTATAAATTGCGCTTGTCAATACCATTATTTGTATGACATAAATATCGATATTGAAAAATTATTATTTACAATTGCATACTTGTGCAATATACAGGTAAGCGAAATTCTTTTCATATTTTATTCAGTTTTAAATTTTGAAGAGAATGAGGTAGAGAAGATTTAATAAGTACATGCGTTAAAAAAATTTTACTTGTAGAATCAATCATATATTAAACAATTGAATTTATCTATTAATTTGTGGGGTATTTGATTTGAATTTATCTTCTTACTTATACAGTTGAATACTTTAAATTTAGATGTTGTTATATATGATAACATCTCTTAAATACTCAAAGTCGTGTATCGTATAGTAAAAATAGGATCATATCATGTCTCTGTAATGACACAATAATTCAATGTATCATTCTGAAGGATCGCTTGTGAAACATCCAAAATATTATATTTAAACCTTTGTAGTCTTGGTAAATCTATTATTTGCATATGGTAGATTTATATTGGATCTCTATGTAATGAAATAAATCAATTTCTAATATGTTATGATGTCCTGACACACTTGACAATTTACAGACGTTTGCTGCCAATTTACAGCTGATTTTCTTTCCTAGTGTTGCAATCAGGAAACAGAGAGAGAGGTGGAATGTAAAATGGCACGAGTTCTTCTAACTTCACATCATGTTGACCTCTGTTCACTTCAACTTCTTTGCTACTAGTAAAGTTAGATATGATAAAGGTGTTCCAGGCGGAAAAAAGTGAACCGTCTTGACAAATACATGGCCATTTTCTCTTCGGTACTCTTGCTGGTAGCTGGGAAATATTAGTGGATACATTCGTGGATACATAATCTGTTAAAAAATTGAAAGAAATATAGGTACTCTATGAAACAAGGCAGACCATCTTATTATAGATGATCTATTTTGACTTGTTTGAAGCTGCTATCATCCATTTTTCAGTATTCCATGGTATGGAGTTTGGTACTGAAGGTGGGTATTTCGCATTGTCATTTTTGCAATGTAGATGGGAATTCGCTACTATTTAATGTAGTGTCTTTCTAATATTTATGGCCATGAGACATACCATCATGGAAATGATTGATTGGACCTGATATTACTCAGCAAGTTAGGAGTTAGATTTTTTACATAAGAATTTGAGTGGTGTGATGATAAGACGTCGTTAAATGGATGGCCTTATATGAGCACAAAATCACTCAGCAAACGCATCAAACGAAGTCCAAGATGCACAAGACGAAGTTGAAATTTCAAAAAAGTACCCATTTGGTCTACTTTGAGAGTAACCATGTTACAAAGATGCATGCATTGTGGTGGGGACCATCCATTTCATACTTGTGCAAGGGGAGGACTAGCACCACACAACCCTTTCAATATAATCGGCAACAAGCACAAGACCTAACTTGCATTGTCACATTGAACACAAGTACATGAACCATAGCACTGAAAATTGCCCCTTTTAATATTAATATATAGCCCAAACCCTCTGCACCACCACAATATCGACCGTATGGATACCCACCCAACTATGGATCGAGTGACTACTCTTGGATGAATGAAGATGCCCAGCTATGGATGTGTAAAGAAGCGAAGCAAGAAGAAGAGAGACAACAAGCATGGCCGGTGAGACACAAGAACTATACACCCATAGAAGACCCACCATATATGCCTCAAATATTCCCATATGAAGCATTTGATCCACATGGATGGATAGAGATATTAGCAACATTAGATGTCTTTGTGAACAAAGAGTTATTGATAATGAATGTATCCATAGACGAGGAAGGGTATAATGTAAGTATGTACATGGTGGTCTTGGAGGAAGTTGAAGGAGAATTGGTAGAAAAAGAATGGAAAGAGGACTATAAGAGTATAGAGATTCATTGTTGGTGTTAGAGGTGGCATTGCTAACCGTGTCTTTTGATTTTGTGGGGTTTTGTGGAATTTTTAGGTCATAGTACTTGCTTGAATTCAACAATATGGTCATATGGTTCTCTGAAACCATCGTGATGATTTCTCATACACTTGGCTACCTGAATTGGCCTTAGCCTTCTACCTAGTTCTAGTGGTTGAAGAGTTATGGGGACAATTCAGCGTACTCGATGTATTCCTGGTTCGACACCCTGTGGTGGTCTCATCATGAGAGGTGATCTATTCATGTTTCCACTTCTTGGGTTAGTGTGATAGTTGGGATTGTTGGAGTTAGACGTCTGCGGAAGCACGCGAACAACACAAGGAAGAAGAAGAAGCTTGGAGCACAACACACAATACTGAATTTATTACTAGAGAATGTACAAAGATAAGTAGCCCATTAGGGCAATAGGTGTATATACAAGCCGGGGAAAAAAAACCTCCTAAATATATCAACAAATCCCCTTTGGGAGTGATGCGGTGAACAAGGAGCTGGCACTCATGTATAAGGAAGTGTCAAGCTATGTGGAAATCACTCCACAAAAGGAAGTAAGCCCAAAGCTTTGAAGAAAGCTTCAAACTTCTCCTTAGGCAGAGCTTTCGTGAAAAGGTTTGCAATGTTCTCCTGTGTGGGCACATATGCCAAGCTGATCTCCCCAGCAGAGAACCTCTCCCTGACATAGTGATAATGCACCTCAATGTGCTTAGTGCGAGCATGGAACACAGGGTTCCTCGCAACTGCCAATGCGCTCTGACTGTCAGTGAAGATAGTGGTGGCAGAAGTTTGACGAACACCCAAATCAGCCATAAGTTGTCTGAGCCACACACACTCAACATTTGCTGTATAAGCTTCCCTATACTCAGCCTCACAACTGGAAGTGGCCAGAGTAGGTTGCTTCTTGCTCAACCAAGATATACATGAGCTACCAAGCATGAAGCAAAAGCCACTAGTGGACACACGAGTGTCATAGCAACCAGCCCAATCAGAGTCAGAAAAAGCATGCAAATCTGGCGGTAGTGACCCCCCCCCTTGGGATAAAACAACCCAAGTAGGCGAGTACCACTCAAATAGCGAAAGATGCGCGTAACTGCTTGCCAATGCTTGACTCCTGGGCAATGCATAAACCTGCTCATCTGCGAGACAACAAATTGAATATCTGGCTGAGTAATGCATAAGTAAATCAAGCATCCAATAGTCTGCTGATAGAGAACAGCATCAAATGCATCTCCAGCATCATGAAGATCCAATCGTAAACTTGTCTCCATAGGAGTGGCAATAGGCTTACAGTCTTCAAGGCCAAAATGCTGCAATAATGTGTCAATATATTTTGTTTGACACAAAGCCATTCCATTGTCAACTTGCATAAGCTGAATGCCCAAATAGTGATGCAAATGCCCCAAATGAGACATCTCAAATGAGACATGCAAATCAGCCTTAAAATCAGCAATATGCTTCTCAATAGGACCAGTGAGCAGCATGTCGTCAACATAGACAACAATGATCAGAAGCACATCATTAGCACGCTTAACATATAAGGTGCTTTCAGTTGGATTGTTCTCAAAACCATGTGCAATCAGATAGGCATGTATCTTCTCATACTGTCAACTCTATCATCCGATTTACGCTTGAGCTTGTATACCCACTTGTTGCCAATGGCCTTCTTGCTAGGAGGCAAGTCACATAAAGACCAAGTATCATTTTTCATTATAGCATCATATTCAGATTGCATAGAAGCCATCCAATTTTTTGAATTTTGTGCTTCATCAAACGAAACTCAACTAGTGCATCATATAAATCTGCATCAGAAACGGAATGATCTGCATCATCGCATGAAACCTGCAAAGGCTAAGAAGTTGCCTCATTGGGACCAGCACTAGACTGTCCACCTGTAAAAAGAGGCAACAAAGTATTATACATGTCTTTGGAGCTAACAGATGTCTCCTTAGTACATAAAAGCAATGGTTGAATAACATCTTCCACAAAAACATCACGGCTAATCAGAATGCGTTTAGTCTGTGGATGATACAGACAATAGCCTTTACTTGCAGAACTGTACCCAACAAAAATACATTTTATTGCTTTATCATCCAATTTTTTGCGATGTTGTTCAAGCACTAATGCATATGCCAAACAACCAAAAACATGCAGATGAGAAACACATGGCTTGCGATCATGCCAAGCCTCATATGGAGTGATAGACTGCAGTGCTTTAGTGGGACACCTGTTCAGTACATATGCTGCACACATGACAGCCTCAAGCCAGAAACTGTGGTAAAGCCTGACTCTTGACCATACACCTCACCATCTCCATGAGTTACCTGTTCTTTCGTTCAGCAACTCCATTATATTGAGGTATACGACACTGTACACTTGTGTCTTATCCCATGTTCGGCTAGAAATGCATTAAAATCAAAAGACATATATTCCCTCCCTCGATCAAAACGGAGGGTGCCCATTTTACATGCTGACAGATTTTCAGCCAAAACCAAAAATTGTTTGAAGCACATGAACACTTCGGACTTTGCCTTCAATGGATATATCCATGGATGCCTGGAAAAATAATCGATGAAAGTCACGAAGTAAAGATAATTCCCAAAAGGTGTCTGCATAGGACCACAGACATCACTATGTAGAAGCTGCAATTTCTGAGTAGCCCGAACTGAACCATCTTTTGGAAAGGAGGAACGCTGCATTTTGCCCAAAATACAGCCTTCACAAACATGTTTTACAGGTGCCTCAAGTTTGGGCAAAGAGGACACCATTTCAGATTTCTGCAAGCATAGCAAATCAGCAAAATTCAGATGACCAAAGCGTGCATGCCAGAGCTTTGCATCCGGCATAGCCTGAGAATCATTTACTGCACATGCCAAATCATTTACAGATCTTTCATAGTCTATGAGCTTATACAACCCACGACATAAAATTCCAGAAGTAATAATCACTTCGCCATTTGACAGATCATGAACTAGACATCTGTCATCAACAAATTTCACAACCAAGCCAATCTTGGCTAATGCAGAAACTGATAATAGGTTCTTCTTGATCCCTTGCACAAATAAAGCATTTGACAAAGTGAAAGAACTACCATCAGCAGTAGTCAAAATGATCTTACCAACTCCCATAACAGGATAAGAGGAGTTGCTGGCACATGTAATAGTATTCCCTGTAGAGGCAGGCTTCAGTGAAGAGAAGAAACTGCGCTGCGAGATAAAATGTTTGGTTGCCCCACTGTCAAAATACCAAACATCTGAGTCTACTACATACATGCACTGCTCATGAGAAGATGGGTCAAAACTGCAGACAGTAGTAAACGCCCATTCTTCTTCCTGCACAAGATTAGCAGACTCTGTTTTTGGTGTAGAGGCCTCTGCAACAACCATTCCAGCCTCTTTCTTCTTTGCCTCTTTAGCAGCCAGTTTTGGACAATTCTTTATGATATGATCATTCCCTTTAGAGTACTTACTAAACAATTTCTGCTTTTTTGATTTCTTCTCATCTTTATCTTCCTTCTTCGAATGTGCAGAATTAGCAGATTTCTGCTTACTAGTTGAAGAGCTCCATTTTCCTTTGCCCTTCTGACTATCACGAAAGCTTGATCTGCAACTCGCATAATGGACCTGCTCTGCCTGGACTGATCTTCGTGCAATAGAACAGAGACTAACTCCTCAAATGATAAGGCATTTGGATTGCCTTTCATCATCAACCGAAGAGTAGAAGCAAAATTCTGATATGAATCACGAAGACCATTCAGAATGGTCTACACAAGTGAGCGATCTGGTATAACCTCATCAGCAGAAATCATCTGTTCCTTCAAGTCTTTGATCTTTGTTAGGAAAGTGTTCATAGAATCACCTTCATTCATGTGCTCACTCTCCAACTATTTTCGGAGGTAAGCAACACGAGCGTCATTCCTAGCTTGGTACAATGTGGTAAGTGTATCCCAAGCATCCTTAGCTGTTCTGCAAGAGCGAATGTGAGGGATAATGGCACGTTTGACAGACAAAGCTATCAATGCATGTGCCTGGGTATCTCTGCTATCCTAGCGAATCTGCTCTGGGTGCAGCAAAAACTGCAGCACGAACAGGTGTCAAATGTGATAGGACGTTTTTTGACACCCTACACAATATTCCACAGTTCTTTTGCAACCAACGCATGTCGCATCATATAAGCCCATAATGGGTAGTTGGTACCATCGAACTTATCCTCAATAGCCAACATACGGAATACATCACTGCTTTCAGCCATGGCCAGTGACTAAAATATCTTGACGCAGAAAACTGATTGTATCTCAAAAAGTTGAAAAGAATTGCCCATACGAATTCCGCTAGACCTGTAGTAGACTTCGAGACGCTTAAACTGACGAATAGAAATTGGTATATAGCTTTGGCACAAAAAGACAAAATAGCTTGCATAAGCACTGTAATAGTCCGTTCGGAGATCGAAACGAGCTCAGATCGCGATTTCGGCATTATAAAGCGAAGCAGTTTTGATCTTGAAAACACACTGAGTATGCTCACCAAAATTCCTGCGATTCTGAGACTACAAACGGAGGAGTGTCGATGGCACCCTAGATGACGCGACGACCTGCTCTGATACCAATTGTTGGAGTTAGACGTCTATGGAAGCACGCGAAGAGCACAAGGAAGAAGAAGAAGCTTGGAGCACAACACACAATACTGAATGTATTACTAGAGAATGTACAAAGATAAGTAGCCCATTAGGGCAATAGGCGTATATACAAGCTAGGGAGAGGGAAAAAAGTGCCCCGGCGATCCTACTGTGTTCACACACATCACTACCTAAATATATCAATAGGGGTTAGTTCCTAGCATGGAAAAATGCAGCTGTGGTTTGACTGACACACTATGTTGACTAATTTATGTAGAGGCTAAGTTTTCAACACTGTTATGTCCCAAAGGGTTTCTATGAAGGGGTTCCGAGGTTCTATGAAGGGTTTTGCTAGTCTCAAGGAGGGAAAATGGGCAACCCCATGTACCTCAATCTTGACCTATAAAGGTCGTCAACAGGCCAATATCTTCTCTTATTCTTGCCTAGGTAGGTAACTCTAGACGAGTCTTCATGATCTCACAATTCATAGATAGTGGCTCAGTTGATGTCTTCTCCTTGTACAGGCGATGTGGCTTGCACTAATATGTCCAAACCACTTACCATATACACATGAATTAGGTAATCATCCTGGGGGATTAGATCTCCTCTTTGTACATGAGTGATTATCGATTTTCCCCTAGGAGTGGTCATAGTATCTCCACTATTGGGTCTAATAGGGTTTTTTGGTTCCTCCACCTCTCCTCTTTCATTTATCTATTCTGGGTGCTCAGTCACCACATATATTTTTCTTGCTTTGTCCATATGAAAACCTCCTTTATATTTCATAGCTGGTCTCTAGACTATCTCCGAATCTATTGAATTTCTCATTCTTACTATGGACCTATTAAGGCCATCAAGGTAAATAGGCAATCCATGCACAATGGTACACGTACTGCAAGGAAGTCCTATACTACCCCTCTATTATTGACATGAGCCAGGATACACAAGACAAAGTCGAAATTTCAATCTGGACATGTCTACATATGATTCATTATAAGTTAAAATATGAATATGAGAATATATATAAACGTATATGTAAATTTGAGTGAATGAATGGGTAAAAAAGTAACTAAAAATGAACTCGTTTATATCGTCATCATTCGAAGTCATGAATGTACTTACAAATGATCAATTTGTTTGATGATAATGGGAAATGCTCATCATTCTACGATGAAGCTATGAGGACAATGATAATTAGACAAGTATTTCTCATATTAACAACAGAATCATCAATCAATCATTACATTTTAGCGGTTTGTGGTGTATAATGTTATCATCCATGTACATTAAAAATATGTTAAAGATTTACAACTAAATGCCCATGATCTCAAGTGCTTCGTAATCAATAGTGAAATAGTGTTCCAATAGGAAAAAGTCAATGATTGTCTGATTCTGAACAATTCTCATACAAATGCTTGAAGAGGTCCTGATTGCTCTCTTAACTCTTTATTAAGACACATTATTCATACGAAAGATTAGTATAAAAATAGATATAAACATAGTAAATCTCATTCAAATATTAGAAGTAACAAGAAGTCATACTTTTCATAATCCAAAGTACTTTTCTCCAATTTTTCAAATATTTAATAGCACATAAATCAAGAGAAAAAAGATATTCTTTAAGCATCATACTAGTTAAAAGTATGTAGATAGAAGAAATGTACTTTAGTTTTTGGAATAACCTTTCCTAAACTTGAAAAGGAAAAACATAGGTATTCTTTCATCATCACACTAGCTAAAATTATGTATTGAAGAAGTGTTCTTTATGTACTGAGAATTCCTTTCATAAATTTGAAACCAAAAAACAGAAGACTCTAGAGTTATGTCTTCTTTTATAACATAGCATTTTAGAGACGGTAAGGATCATGTGATTGTATCCTTACATGCATGCATACACACATACATACATACATACATACATGAATGCATGCATGCATACATAGATACATGCATGCATACACACACATACATACATACATACATACATCCATGCATACATACATACATACATACATACATACATACATACATACATACACACACACATACATACATACATACATACATACATACATACATACATACATATACACACACACACA